>WNGS01129408.1:0-19778 GCA_020271785.1 Procambarus virginalis
AGAGAGAGAAGTTACACATGCGTAGCAAATGTGCCTAAATGAATGATCATTATAACCAGTTCAACACAATATTCAAAGCATCCACAATAATTCCAGGACTGGGAATACAAGTCTGCATCTTCACCTCACCTCACCTGTACCAGCAACTATGTGACGGGAAGACAATGGAAGCTCGTTGTCCAAGATAAGAGCTATACGGCCTCAGAGTGCACAACCTGTTTTTACGGAGGTCACGTGTCACTTTATATATACAAACATATACAAAAGTCACATATAGAAAGTTTTCACTCCTCCAATCAAGAGGTTTGAAAAGTAACAGCAGGAAAAAGTCCGAATAAATATTATAAGATGTGAACATTAAGCTATGTTTAACGCACGTGCGTACGTCTGTGCATGCACGCAAGTACGTCTCTGTAAAGCGTGTACGTTCTGGCACGTGGTACGTTCTGGAACGCCGTAAACTCTTTAGAATGCATTACGTCTCTTTGACACACACACACAAACACACACACACACACACACACCACACACACACACACACACACACACACACACACACCACACACACACACACACACACACACACAACACAACACACACACACACAAACAACACACAAAAGGGCTGGCGTACAGAAGGGAAACTATGAGGAGATGAATAAATTCCTATGGGATATACATTGGGACACAGAACTCGGAACCAAGTCCGTACAAGACATGATGGACTATGTCACCCAAAAATGTCAGGAGGCTGTAAGCAGGTTTGTCCCAGCCCAACAGGAAAAACAGAGAAGCAAAGGAAGAATCCGTGGTTTAATAGGGAATGTATGAAAGCAAAAGAGCTGAACAAAAGGGCATGGAGGAACTTCCGTAATAACAGAACACCAGAAAGTAGAGAGAGATACCAGAGAACCAGGAACGAGTATGTCAGTGTGAGAAGAGCAGCTGAGAAAAGGTATGAAAATGATATAGCTAACAAAGCCAAGACTGAACCAAAGCTACTACACAGTCACATCAGGAGGAAGACAACAGTGAAGGAACAGGTGATAAACTTAGGGTGGGCGAGGACAGGTACACAGAGAATGACAAAGAGGTGTGTGAAGAACTCAACAAAAGGTTCCAGGAGGTCTTTACAATAGAACAGGGAGATATCACGGCGCTGGGAGAGGTGGCAGCAAACCAGGTGACCTTGGATAGGTTCGAAATTACAAGAGATGAGGTCAAAAAGCACCTATTGGAGCTGGATGTGAGAAAAGCTGTTGGGCCGGATGGAATCTCGCCATGGGTATTGAAAGAGTGTGCAGGAGCACTTTGCTTACCACTCTCCATAGTGTATAGTAAGTCACTGGAAACGGGGGACCTACCAGAAATATGGAAGACTGCTAATGTAGTACCAATATACAAAAAGGGTGACAGACAAGAGGCACTGAACTACAGGCCAGTGTCCTTAACTTGTATACCATGCAAGGTGATGGAGAAGATTGTGAGAAAAAACCTAGTAACACATCTGGAGAGAAGAGACTTCGTGACAACCCATCAACATGGGTTCAGGGAGGGTAAATCTTGCCTTACAGGCTTGATAGAATTCTACGATCAGGTGACAAGAATTAAGCAAGAAAGAGAAGGGTGGGCGGACTGCATTTTTTGGACTGTCGGAAAGCCTTTGACACAGTACCCCATAAAAGGTTGATGCATAAGCTGGAGAAACAGGCAGGAGTAACAGGTAGGGCGCTCCAGTGGATAAGGGAGTACCTAAGCAATAGGAAGCAGAGAGTTACAGTGAGGGGTGAGACCTCAGACTGGCGTGAAGTCACCAGTGGAGTCCCACAGGGCTCTGTACTTGGACCTATCCTGTTTCTGATATACGTAAATGATCTCCCAGAGGGTATAGACTCATTCCTCTCAATGTTTGCTGACGACGCCAAAATTATGAGAAGGATTAAGACAGAGGAGGACAGCTTGAGACTTCAAGAAGACCTGGACAAGCTGCAGGAATGGTCGAACAAATGGCTGTTAGAGTTTAACCCAAGCAAATGTAATGTAATGAAGATAGGGGTAGGAAGCAGGAGACCAGATACAAGGTATCACTTGGAGATGAAATACTTCAAGAGTCAGAGAGAGAGAAAGACCTGGGGGTTGATATCACGCCAGACCTGTCCCCTGAAGCTCATATCAAGAGGATAACATCAGCAGCATATGCCAGGTTGGCTAACATAAGAACGGCCTTTAGAAACTTGTGTAAGGAATCTTTCAGAACATTATATACCACATATGTCAGACCAATCCTGGAGTATGCGGCTCCAGCATGGAGTCCATATCTAGTCAAGCATAAAACTAAACTGGAGATGGTTCAAAGGTTTGCCACCAGACTAGTACCCGAGCTGAGAGGTATGAGCTACGAGGAGAGACTACGGGAATTGAACCTCACTTCGTTGGAAGACAGAAGAGTTAGGGGGGACATGATCACCACTTTCAAGATTCTCAGGGGAATCGACAGGGTTGATAAAGACAGGCTGTTTAACACAAGGGGCACACGCACAAGGGGACACAGGTGGAAACTGAGTGCCCAAATGAGCCACAGAGATATTAGAAAGAACTTTTTTAGTGTCAGAGTGGTTGACAAATGGAATGCATTAGGAAGCGATGTGGTGGAGGCTGACTCCATACACAGTTTCAAGTGTAGATATGATAGAGCCCATTAAACTCAAGAAACTGTACACCTGTTGATTGGCGGTTGAGAGGCGGGACCAAAGAGCCAGAGCTCAACCCCCGCAAGCACAACTAGGTGAGTACAACTAGGTGAGTACACACACACACACACACGCACATGAGGAATGAGTTATGATGGAAGGGAAAGATTATCTACCTTATCACTCTGCTACAATAGTCATGAATCCCACGTCGCGATGGCAGTCGGGGTCTGGTTCCTCGTAGAACTGCTCTGGGGTGACTGGTGGCGTTCGGCTCGTCGTCGGTCCAACGACAACTCATAGGCTGGCTCATCTTCTCCATGCATGTCCCTCCTCTCTGCAGCTCTTCCTTCATGCACACGTTGAAGACATTGCAGGCTGGCACTGCTCTCGTCTCCCTCGCACACTGAATAGGTTGCCTCTTCCTTGTAGTCTTGTCACCAGTAACTATTTACTGCTCAGTAGACCCAGACCCTTCAGCCTCAACCAGCTACCAATGCTCGTGGCCTGCAGGAACTGACAAACAGCTTCTCCCAGTGCCACTCCAAATGATCACAGGTCTTGTCGGCCTCGCTCTCCTGGTGTCCTCTTCCCACTTGCAATGCTCTGCCTCACGAATGCTCCCGTAGGAGATTACAAGTCTTCCTCGTCGTTTACACTAGTAACTGTTGCTGAATAATCTCTTTCTAAGTCCTCTTCGCCTCCCAAACTAGAGAGCTCTCAAGCACACCTCCACTCGGTTACATTATAGGGGAAGCTCTGGCGCTCACTCCCTGACTTGAGCCTTGAGCGCCCCCCTTCCTGTTATGTTACGCCCTGGGCAGTGTGAGAGTTTTGAGTCGGAAATTTATTTTCTGGGAATTTTGCATAATTTCAAAAAAATTATTTTTAATTCCTTTATCTCTATTCCTGTCGAGATATTGTAATATTACATCCATCGACTTTAACTGAAAGTCTAGATGGGTGGCTTGAGAAAGGACTTACTTCCTCAACACTCTCAGTGTAGTAAGCAGCTCATTCCTTACCCTGGGACCATATAAGAACAATTGACTAGGCGCGACCAAACGCCGAGACCTCAAAAGTTTGAAATCCCCTCCACTTAGGCTGTTGACCTTCGTCATTCGCCAGAGCGAATCTAATGTGAAGGTCCTGGGCTCTCACAACGAAATTTATTGTTGTGTGGCGCTATGAATTAAGATCAAATTCTCAGAGGCAGTCTCAGTTTAACAGTAGAGTGTCAGAACTTATGTAAAGCAATAAAATGTGTGGGTGTAACAAAAAAAGTGTTCAACATAACAACACAGTTTATTCAACAAAGTACTAAATACTACAACAACGAAACACATATCAATGACGTTACTCGAAACCCTTCCTGTGACACTTTCACTGACAGCTAGACAAAAGCCATGAGTGCTGAAAAATAAAATAACTTCAAAATACTGGGTGAACACAGAGGAATCAA
This sequence comes from Procambarus virginalis, assembly GCA_020271785.1. Classification (NCBI taxonomy): domain Eukaryota; kingdom Metazoa; phylum Arthropoda; class Malacostraca; order Decapoda; family Cambaridae; genus Procambarus; species Procambarus virginalis. Next base: position 4,152 of record WNGS01129408.1, read on the forward strand.
TCAAGCAAGCAAGACATACTAATCTATAATTACTTTGCAACAATGACAAGGTAGGCTAGGAGACACGCCTCCAATAACCTATCAGTTCCCTACACTTCTTGCAGCTCACACCCGCAATGGTGTTTCCAAGCAATCAAATTAGTAGCCTATCAATGACATGATAATGACTAATTGGGGTTACTGGTAACTTCAGCAACCCTCCTCAATTAAATTCTTATGTTAACACTCCGTCACTCGGACGAGTCAACAATCAATAACTAATTGATTACATTAATATCAAAGTAACATTTACGTTAACTTAATCTCGTCTTCCACAGACATATCAAACTTGTGCAACTGTCACTAGTAACTCGGAATTACTCAAACACTCTACCCACCGAGCATTCAGTAAGTAATCCTAATTAATCCCTGTACTTCCAGACAGTTGATTAATCCCTAGTACGAGTTACGTTATCGGTTACTATCGCCCGACGATAGTTTACTACAATCACAATGTCCAAAGTGCTATAAGAACGGCAATCACCCTTGACTACCCTCGAGCAGTTAATTACTACCCCGAAGATCAATAAATAATTAATACAAATACGTCACCTTTCACACTGGGTCAGCAATTTACATTAATGGTATGAATTCCGTCTGGAACCTGGTAATTACCTGTCCACTGACCGATAATTTTAACAGACAATACTCAAAATGTAAGATTCAGCCCTCCCGGAATTCAACAATTCTTGTCTGGCTTCGGCTAGACTCCCTGAGAGACTAACACAACTGTTCCTAGGAATATAATTAACCCAAACGCATCATACGTTACTCAAATTGTTAAAGAACAATTTATCTATAAGCAATGGGTGTTCTCTTGGTTACGTTACATTAATTGACTTGCAATCACCTCACTGAATACTGGACCTCGATATCCACCACATAAACAGGAAAATATAAGACCAAGTACTCGACTCAATACCGAGTTTCACCCACGACAATAATAATAAATCACGGCCCACTCAGTGATTTATATAAATCCGGTTCCAATTTCAGTTACTGCAGAACACCAGTAAAAAACACTCAGTGCTCTAGCCCACTAGACACGGCCCATACAGTTTACTGACTGCAATAACCCATATGGTGGTTGATCAACACTTGTAACAATCACAGCCCAACAATGCAACCCCTTTCAATAATCACACACAAACAGGTGCTCTAATTTTAATATATTAGAACACGAGCCCACACTCTACTGTCCGGTTGCAATAACCCCTGGTGCTCTAATTACCTCTTAGAACACCAGCCTACATGTTGCAACTCGGTGCAATATCCACAGTAATATCACAATAGGCTTCATGACACTACGATTATATATAATTATATCCTTGCTGACACCTGTAGCCTTCAGCTGTCAAAATGTTAATGGAACACTAAGGAGGTCACACACTCCTGACTCAACTTGGGCCAGTGATTAGCGATCCCACGGATTGATAATTACTCCCGAGAATTTCGTTACTCGACAGAGCCGCCAACTGTCACTCTAGACAGCCACCTCACTCACCACTAATATACCAAATTTACGTTAACAGGTCAGGCACATAACCACATATATAATCACACTTGTCACAGCCCCTGGGAACACAACGTAAGAAATAACACACACACACTGTCTCACACACTCACACTGTCTCACTTTGTTGGAAGACAGAAGAGTTAGGGGGGACATGATCACCACATTCAAGATTCTCAAGGGAATCGACAGGGTAGATAAAGACAGGCTATTTAACACAAGGGGACACAGGTGGAAACTGAGTGCCCAAATGCCACAGAGATATTAGAAAGAACTTTTTTAGTGTCAGAGTGGTTGACAAATGGAATGCATTAGGAAGTGATGTAGTGGAGGCTGACTCCATACAGTTTCAAGTGTAGATATGATAGAGCCCAATAGGCTCAGGAACCTGTACACCTGCTGATATACGGTTGACAGGCGGGGCCAAAGAGTCAGAGCTCAACCCCCGCAAGCACAATTAGGTGAGTACACTGGCAGTACTTCCACAATAATCAAATGCCAGTAAAATCCCTGGTGTTACATACAGACACTCTTTACGTGTGCACTTATGACCAGTACTGAACTTCTTCTGCAAAAGATTACACCACATGGAATAAGAATCACCTAGAATGAATTTCCTAAAATCCTACCAGAGTGGAATATAACCACTAGGACACCCCACTCAGTCCTTGGCTAATGTATGTATAATCTGTTCCCATGTGTACACACACACACACACACACACACACACACACACACACACACACACACACACACACACACACACACACACACACACACACACACACACACACACACACACACACACACACACAAATGTACGCCTGCCCACACAGGTAAAATCCCTGTGGACTGACAAGAACGTCAATAAAGGTGAAAATCCCACGCGCCCGAACTTCTCTTCACCTCTACAGGTGCTTGGAGACAATGCTGGTGGACTACCTGACCGTCGAATCCAGGCTTAGAGATAATAATTATCAAAAATCACACAGGGTACTTACTTCATTTACACAGCTGGATTATTCACGTACATACCCAAGTATCCTACCATACCCAGGCACCTACTGTAGGTGGGTAGTCACGGCGGCTGGGGTAAGGTGGTAGCCTAGGATGGAGTCTCGCGTGGCTCGGTGCGTTTTCGTACCCTTACTCACAGCACACGGCGCAGTTCTGTACCCCCACCAGCGAAGCGAGGTGTTCGTACACGAATGGCGTCTCCCACGAAATTCCCACGAATTTCTATGGGAAAACCTGCCACCAGAACACTTGACAGGATATTACCCTTTCACTCTACTGCTACAGAACGCTAGCAGGTGGTCAGAGTGTCTGATTGTAATGATCTAAGCGCCAGATCATTGGTTCTCCCTCCTCGTTTCTCCCTTTCTTCTCCCTTTCTCCCCTCCCCCCGTGGCTCATCCCATCTTTCGTCAAGGGTCATAAAGCTTGAAGCCACTTGCTTCCCTCGCCTACAGTACCACCAAGGCAATAAACTTGTGTTCTCAAGTTTCGAGGGGCAGCGGGACCGTTGGGTTCCCTGTTGGTACCGTGGGAATGGTGAAGGAGCCTACGGGAGTAAAACTTCACTTTTAGAGCAAGGCCTATGCCCCAGGACCTAAGGGGCGGAGCTAGTCTGAGTTGTCTGGTCTGAGAGTGACACTATGCGCTCATTGGTTGAGTAGAAAGGCAGTCTCAGGAGTGCCTGCCATGTCATTGGCTGGTCTCTAGATCACCTAGTCATGTTTAAATCTATTGGCCATAGGCTTGGAATAGGCGGAGTAATGTGGGCCTAGGAACTAAGGGGGGAAGCCTTGTTCCACTGTTGAGCGTTTTTTGTGAGGACAGTCAGTGTGTCTGGGGAGTTTCAACTTAAAGGTACAGGTCAACTGACCTGCGTACAGCCATTCAACATCTTTTGGCAAGTTGCAGTCTTGAAAGGTAATTGTGCTCCACTGTTCTTGTATGTCAGTACTTACCATCCATTGCCTTATTTTTGGTAGGTGTTATTAGAGTAGGCTATATGTCAATTGTGATTTAAATATACAGTGTCAATAATAAAATAATGTTAATGTTATTTTGGTGAGTTATCTGTCCCCCTTGTGTTTAATGACGGTGTTATCTATTCATGTGATTTTCATGTGCTGTGTTTAGAACTTCCCCTGTGTTCTTCATCTTAGGAATAATAAAGTCAATCGAGAATCTCCCGTTCAGTTCAGTAAGACTAAAGTATTAATCCATTCAATTTCAATCACTGGTCCGTTGAGTTCCCTGATTATCGAGTCCCTTCCTTCCTGGGGACCAATAATTATAGACACATTCATTCATTTGGAAGGTGGTGGCAGTGTATAAAGGTAAGGAAATTAATAATCCCTATTCCTTGTGATGTCCTCATTTAATATTCATCTTATCTGCGTGACAGTCCAGTGAGGGGTCATTCTGGTCCGTTAATAGTGTTTTGCTGGGTTATTAAGTGAAGAGAGAAAGAGGAATGTACAGTGTTCAGTGTACATATGACTTGTTCAAGGAAACAAGTTATTACAACCAGTTATTACAATATTATGTTTAAGGGTGGACAGGGTATTACACAAGGTTGATATAACGATATATTACATGATTAATCATTGGACTAGGGCCCCACGAATCTGGTAACTGCTCGTATGCTACTTTACCCACGTTCCACGATTTTGTTTCTACACTCCCTTGCTATCCCACCCAAATACGACAAGTTCCCAGATTCTGCTACGTTCCATTGACCCTCGTCGATGTTGCTGGTAGCTGGAGATGTATAGTAGCCAACCGCCACGACGCTCTTTACTCAATTTGGCCGAATTAGCCAAATTGAGAACGTCAGGCAAGGGCGGAGGCAAGAGGCAGAATGCGTCTTGAAGCAAGACGCCGGCATCTTCCTGGGTCCTCCTCATACGGATTATTCAAAGGAAGGCACACAGCTGCCTACCCTCTTTGCCAATCAGAGACGAGCTTGCATAGCCGCAGGGGCGACCCCAAGATGGCCGACCAAAATGGCCAGCTGGCATTGCGATGGTAGCAAGTGGTCCACTGTCGCCTCCACGCTTCGCGCCTTCCCGTGCAAACCCTGTCTCCCTCCAAGCTCTTCAAAATAAAAGCTGTTGCTCGCTCTAACTCTTTTCACATATATGCAACAACGGCCATTGCAGCATATTTGGAATCCTGAAGACTCAGGCTCTCAGATGAGCCCAAACTCGAGATGATTCGGTATGGGTTACCAGAACTAGTCCCGTGCACGTGCTGAGTGTCACGGCACGTAAAACCAGTGGAAAGTTTAGCTGGTGTCAAACCATCCCCTTACAGGCAGCACGCTATTGGTCAACAATGCCACACACCTAGTACTGACCAATCAACAAGCAGCTAGCGCGGCTACCACAATGCATTGTGTACTCGTCTCATCCAGCGGTAAAGCTCTCCCCCCTCCACCGTATTTTCCTGGCCGAAAAAGCCTACAGCCATTTTCAAAACAATGAGAATCATAATTGCTGTCAACTGACAGTTCAGGCTACTAAAATATACAAAATCTTTTCCCCATGCTTCAAGGTATATACAATTCAAAGTGATATGACTCTTATAAGGGGATATAGGTTAAAAGGGAATGAATTCCGAAACTACACACAATTGCTTCTTCTGCTTCAAAGGCTTGAAAATCGGTTTCTCCTCAAACTCTTTAAATATTTTTGTAGATAGTCTACATGGTAATTGCCCCAACTTTTCCTAATGGATCAACATAGTAACATGAATGCAAAAATAAATATAAGTTTTTTTTTAATAAATTGACAATTTTACATTTTCAAATGAAAATGTAAGTTGAAAAATGTCACCAATTGTAGTTTTTTTTTAATATTCATATGTACAGAAATGTGTCAAAGACATGCAGTGTGGTGTACACTATCAATGAAACAACCCTGGTTATGGTGTGCAGTTTAAGGGTTAATAATCCTCCATAGGTAGATAGGCCTTAATCCCAAAACCACTAGCCCTTACCAGCAATAGCGGGAACTCAACCCTATTAGCACAAGTGACTCAGAATTTCCTATATTGTTTCTTAGTGAAAACGTTTCATCGACAAATTTATACTAATTTGGACATTCTGTATGTTACATTTAAGCAGCAGTGTCATGTTTATACAGATGTGATGAACCTCAATAATATTCCAGCATAAGACCGATGAGGGTCCTACAAGTGGCTGCAAATGAATTTTGTAAATTAGTAATCATAGTTCTATGATCAGGTCATTCAAATGGAGAAGCTGTAATGTGAATATATTTACCGGCCATAATTAGAGATTCCTCAAGCGAACGAATCATCTAAAAAAAACTGGAACATTTTGAAAATTGAAAATGATTAAGGAAAATGATTATGTAACACATTACTGAGTTTTATTGATGAAGTAAAGTTTGGAAGCGCTTTAGAGCCCATTAAGTCTTCAACCGCTAGACCTTATGAGCTCAATTCACCTTTATTATTTAGGTTAACTAACAAATGCTTGTAATAGCTTTATCCACTTAAGGTTATCTAACAAATGACTTTATAGCTTTATCCTCTTAAGGTCAAGTAACAAATTACTTTAATTACTTTATCCACTTAAGGTTAACCAACAAAGGACTTTAAAGCTTTATCCATTTAAGGTTAACTAACAAATGCCTTAATAGCTTAGATCAACGGACATTGGGGTTAGGTTTATCCAACAGTGTCATTTTGATGAGACACTGTCCCTTACGTTACTTTTGGTTAAATAATGGAGGTCAATGGGTTAATTAGTGAAAGGTTGGTCTAATTATCTCCTTAAATTGTTATGGTTCATTATGTTATATTAAGCAACTCAGGCTTCTTAATAAAACAACTTTTTATAGAATATTGATACATCGCTCTATTATCTTGATTACCTTACTTAAGCCTTTGTTGTTTCATATGGCTGTATTTCTGAACAAATTATTGTTACTTTATCTCTCAGGTTGTTGAAGGATCAGATCCACTTAAGGAAACACAGTCACTGGTAAACATGCCAACAAATTGGACCGATGGACCTCTGTGGCGCGTTCGACTTCTATCATCTACCCCTGAAGCCCTTCCTCCTCGGCCAGAGATAAACGAAAAATTTCCATATCGGAACACAGTGATATTTGAGTGCCAACATGCAGCAATTGATGGTGCTGATATCATGATGATTATTGGTTGGTTCCATAAAATCATTGATGACATGCTCAGCGGAAAGCCCATTGATGATTTGCAATTTGGTCAACTTGCAGACCACAGTCAGACATCAGAAATTACCCAACAAATAAAATCAGCTCTTGAAAATGATCCTGAGCGGTTGAGCTCATTACTTAAACTTAAAAAACAAGAGCCTGCCACTTCTGTCCTCATTGAAGCTTTCGGAGCCCCAGAACCATCTCAGGCAGAGACAAAATACTTGGAAAATGTTTTTCTGAATATCTCAGACGTTGATAAGTTTCATGCCAAGTGTCAGTCTGAAAATATATCGTTCAATTCAGGATTTACGAGTGTAATTAACACGGCTCTTGTTGAGGTAGTAAGGGAGGCTGGCTTGACACGAGATGCCTACAATATTAGGAGTCGTGTTCCCATTGATATGCGTCGTTACATGAGAGATTACTCCAAGACCTTCCTTTCGGGTTTCCATGGTGCTCCAATGTATCAGAGCATTTCAACACCTTACAATGTTAAAGATCATTTTTGGATATATGCTAAGCAGTATGATGTTCAGTTTCAGAATAACTTGAAGAAAAAATCATTTATTGAAGATATGATCATTGAGAGAATGCTTCGGCCAGCTGATTTTTCTCCTGAGAAATTCTTTGCAAATCCACAACCTATTACGAGAGACTATTTGTTTACAAATATGTTTACACATCTGTTCCGAACATACGGAGTAGGTAAACATGTTCAGCTAACAGATTTTAAAGGTTATGTAAATATTCATGCTCTTGACGTTACATTCATCTGCGTCTTACTCCAAATATGTGAAGAGGTCCGGTTTGATGTCTGGTACTCGTCACGGGGATTAACAAAAAATACAGCACAAAACATTGTTGACAAAACTGTCTCAGTCTTCAGTGAAATTTGTGAAAATATATAATGTTTAGATGTGAGATCAAGGAATTCCTTCATATGTAAGAAATCATAGATGTCAAGAGTGGGTCACTTTGGGGCTTAAATAGCCAAATTACATTTCAATATTTTCTGTAACATTTCGACGTATATGTACTTAGTTATGTGTAATGTAAAATTGACTCCAGCAAGTCGGTGAAAGATAGTAAATGCTCTCAAAACATAAATCCTCATTATCCAGCCTATCCACCTGTTTTGGTGAGTACTAATAGTAACAATGAGGACATTGGTATATATGCCGATGTACAACGAAATTAGAGAGTAGAAATCTGAACTAATGAGTTGAACAAACCAGAAAATTATTTTTTACTTGTGTTGCTTTGACACACACCCTCATGTGATGACTAGTGTGCATCTGGGGGTTTCAAGAATTATCCTCATGGCTTCATTTCTAATTCTCTCTAAAGCTTTAATTCTATTGCTAGAGAGACTCATAAGGTGCAGGGCAATGTAGTCCAATAGTGACATGATGGACATCATGTAGAACATTCTGGCATTTTTTACATTGATAAAGGTGACTTGATCATTAAGTTTTCCTTAAAATTCATTTCAGTTTTAATTTTGATGACCAAATACACAAAATATCATCACCTTAACTAAACCAAGGAATAATTCTTGGGGTAATTTTACAAATTAATTTCTTTAAAGCATTTCTTATACAGATTTGAAAGAAATAACTTTTCTTTCGAATGAATTTTTTTTCGGTTAATTTATCATTAGTAATGATTTGGAACATTCTTTAATTTGTTAAAAATCATTTAACTAAAGATCATCTAAATCCACCGAACTAGTAAAATGTGAATAAGAAATAGTACCAAAGAGTGGGGACAAAATTTTAGTGAGCCACTTAGAGAGCACTTAAAGATATAATGGGTCCCACAAAACTTATAATAGGCCTTGTGGTATAATTAGGCTTATGAGTCTTGATTAAATGGAATGATAATAACTATTGTATAAAATTTGTGTGGATCCCTTCCCATGCTGGTGGAAAACATGACTTTGTAGATCGATTGGATAATGAGGCTTGCAGGAAAGACAATATTGATTATGACTTTGGACTATCTAATGCAATTATTAGAAGTATACAAAATAAAGAAATTAATTCAGATTTAGAAGAACTAAGAAATGCCCAGAGACCTGAAAGCTGCAGTATTAAAAGCTATGACAAGTTTTGTAATAATAGGTATTTGTATGGTCAGCACAGTAACCGGACCAGGCAATGTGATGTAGTCATTACCCGAACACCCAAGACCAGACCAGTCTGGTGTTGACAACGGCTTTAACAGGCCGAAACGTTCATCTCTCTTCCCCATTTCTTTGTGGTTTTCCGCATATATATATATATATATATATATATATATATATATATATATATATATATATATATATATATATATATATATATATATATATATATATATATATATATATATATATATATATATATATATATATATATATATATATATATATTGTGACGGTGTTTCCCCCCTTCTAATTCTCCCACGCCTGCTGTAAGAGTCATGTCCACTATTCCCGAGCGTTCTCTACATTGCAGGCATCAATTGAACATATGTGGGAGAGAGTAGTATTCTCGATGAGCCGAGAAATTCGTGAAAGAAGAACATTTTGGCCTGTGGGATAGGCCCTTTAGGGAGCCAAAATGGCGCTGGCGAGTCTGTTCTCCCGCCAAAACTGTGTGACGTCAGTGTCGCCAGATTGGTCGCCGTCAGCGACGTGGCACTGGGAGCCAATGAAAACCGACTTTGGAAAATGTGACGTCACATAGGCATGGGGGTCCAGCCGTGGTGGCGCCTTCGCGCTATCAGTCTTTCACGACACGTCCGAGAGGCAGGACGTGCGATCGATCATCCTGTTTGAGTGACGGATTACCGAGCTCCGGTGGATGTAAGCGTCTCCAGTTCTTAGCGCGCACTCTGTGAGGTCTTCCTGCAACCCCGATGTGGCTCAGATAAGGAATTGACAGAATATTGAGCAACAAGTGCTCCGGAACAGGTGCGCTGCAAGAAGTGGGCCAGACATCGTCGCGTGTGACGTCCGTGGCAGTCCACCAGTATAAGAGACAGCTTAGTGGCCGGGCCAATCCACCGTGAGTGAATCAAGTTGACCACCTTGTCAACTTGGTTGAACGTGTGATCGACGATCCTGTCAAGTTTGACAGTAACCATACCTTTGTGGAACCCTACGAGTCAACAGTTGGATGCAAGCACGTCGAGAAGTCTTCCCAAATACCTAGTAACATATCTAGACGACGAGGGAATTGACAGTGTTGTGAGCTTCAAGTGCTCTGAAGTCGGGTGCTGTGCGTGTGGAGCTTAAGCAGTATCGTCTGGGACGGCTGATAACTTCACAGTGACTTCGTAGTGGTGAGAGACAGTTCCTCTGGGAGTACAGTGACAAGGACTAATTGGGAAACGTGCGACGACCGCCGAGACGTAGGCTGGCTGCCGTAGTTGGGAGGAAAGTTGACGGCCAGGAGACCGACTTCAACCCGGCGACGTACTGTAGGGGAAGGAGCACGGACCTGCAGTGTACAGAAAGCGGCGAGACGCGAAAATCCTAAGGCGTTGGCTTGTGTTTCTGAAAGGGTGTACGAGGCGAGAGCCTGGACCAGGAGCTACAACCCAACTGTCATCCTAGGATAGGTGAAGTAGGTGTTTACAGTTACCCTCCCATTTCCCCTTTAGTTAGCTATATATATTTCTTGTCAGGATATTTTATATGTCGTGAGCAAGTCTCACCTGAGTCTAAGTCACAGGGAGCACAGTGTGTGGTGAGGCTACCCAGAGCGCTCACAGTATCAGTTTACATATATATCTCTGTGGGTGTGTGTGCAAGCACCAAGATTCATTAAGGAATTTACTGTGACTAATTCATTTCTTGTGATTATTATTATTATATATATTGGTAGTAAACCAGATATTGGTGTTAGGCTATGAGCCTAGAATTTATTGATATAAATGCCTGTGTATTGATCTCCATGATTTATTGATATAAATGCCTGTGTGTTGATCTCCCTGATCTATTGATATAAATGCCTGTGTGTTGATCTCCATGACTTATTGATATAAATGCCTGTGTGTTGATCTCCCTGATCTATTGATATAAATGCCTGTGTGTTGATCTCCATGATTTATTGATATAAATGCCTGTGTGTTGATCTCCATGATTCATATATATATATATATATATATGCCTGCGATTCGATCAATGATTTATCTATATACAAGCCTGTGTACTGAATAATCTCGTATACATGAAGTGATTGCCAGTGATATATCTTTGAGAGAAAGTATAGATGTAAAGATAAATTCAGTGATCAAGCGAGTGCATTCACAGTAAATATTATTAAGAATAGAGTAATCTTTTGGTACGGTGAAAAGTCACTGTGAGTGCAGTGTGAATAAGATATTGATCGTGAGGCTAGTGAAATCATAAGTATGCCATGTGAATGTTAAATACAGTGTTTTGCGAAAAGTTAAATAAACGGGGATCGTGATAGAATTAGAAAACAAGTACTAGTCTTTTCTCACGGTCGCGAGGGCCCCGGTCAGCTGATATCTGACAGGTGACGCAGGGACTGCCGGATGTTGCCATATCGGTGCGCCCAGATTATTTTGCTACGGATTGAGCAACTGCTATACTTTGTTCCTGATACTTTGATGCATATATGTTTCTCGTTGTCTTTTAAGTAAAATACCAAAACGCTTTGGTGTTTGATATCATCCCCTCCATTGATCTTGTGACCGTGTAAGGAAGTAAAACAGAGTGACTTGCCTGAGACCACGCTATTTGAAATTGCTCTTACCACAATTACCACAATTACACCTCACCACTGCAGTGTTACTGGACACCTAAAAACCAGTTGGCGACCTTGAAGGCTGTGTGAGAGTTCTGTGTCGGGGCGGGCCACAGATTGAGGGAACGATCTGTGTCTCCACTCATCTTACAACTTAAGGCCGGTTGTGAGATCGACTGGGGTACTCTCCGGGGCGTGCAGTGGAGCCTAGAGGATCGAGGGAAGACCCGCAGAACGACGGTGAGTAAGGGTTATTGTCGGAGCAACCACCTCGAGAGGAGATCCAGTCTACTGTTGCTTTAACCCTTCACTAACAAGAACCGTGACACCCCGACAATATATATATATATATATATATATATATATATATATATATATATATATATATATATATATATATATATATATATAGATATATATATATATATATATATATATATATATATATATATATATATATATATATATATTATATATATATATATATATATATATATATATATATATATATATGTGCGTATATCACGAAATTAAACACGTGATTTAAAATGTGACAAAGTCAGACCATGGAGGAAAAATGAAACAGGAATTTCCTTAAGTACTTTCGTATATTAATACATCTTCAGAAGGAGTCACTCCTTCTGAAGATGTATTAATATACGAAAGTACTTAAGGAAATTCCTGTTTCATTTTTCCTCCGTGGTCTGACATTGTCATATATATATATATATATATATATATATATATATATATATATATATATATATATATATATATATATATATATATATATATATATATAACTGAAAACTCACACCCCAGAAGTGACTCGAACCCATACTCCCAGGAGCAACGCAACTGGTATGTACAGGGATGCCTTAAACCACTTGACCATCACGACCGGACATAAGGAAGTGATAGCCTGAGCTATATGAACCACTTCCCCGCCGGCACCTGGATGGTTATCTTGGGCATAGCATTTTTATCAAATCACCTCTTTTTTTTGGGCTTGAACACAAATGCAAACAAGCCTGAATGGTCCCCAGGACTAGATACAACTGAAAACTCACACCCCAGAAGTGACTCGAACCCATACTCCCAGGAGCAACGCAACTGGTATGTACAGGGATGCCTTAAACCACTTGACCATCACGACCGGACATAAGGAAGTGATAGCCTGAGCTATATGAACCACTTCCCCGCCGGCACCTGGATGGTTATCTTGGGCATAGCATTTTTATCAAATCACCTCTTTTTTTGGGGGCAACACGTGAGGAACACAAATGCAAACAAGCCTGAATGGTCCCCAGGACTAGATACAACTGAAAACTCACACCCCAGAAGTGACTCGAACCCATACTCCCAGGAGCAATGCAACTGGTATGTACAGGGATGCCTTAAACCACTTGACCATCACGACCGGACATAAGGAAGTGATAGCCTGAGCTATATGAACCACTTCCCCGCCGGCACCTGGATGGTTATCTTGGGCATAGCATTTTATCAAATCACCTCTTTTTTGGGGGCAACACGTGAGGAACACAAATGCAAACAAGCCTGAATGGTCCCCAGGACTAGATACAACTGAAAACTCACACCCCAGAAGTGACTCGAACCCATACTCCCAGGAGCAACGCAACTGGTATGTACAGGTATCTCCTGGGAGTATGGGTTCGAGTCACTTCTGGGGTGTGAGTTTTCAGTTGTATCTAGTCCTGGGGACCATTCAGGCTTGTTTGCATTTGTGTTCCTCACGTGTTGCCCCAAAAAAAAGAGGTGATTTGATAAAATGCTATGCCCAAGATAACCATCCAGGTGCCGGCGGGGAAGTGGTTCATATAGCTCAGGCTATCACTTCCTTATGTCCGGTCGTGATGGTCAAGTGGTTTAAGGCATCCCTGTACATACCAGTTGCGTTGCTCCTGGGAGTATGGGTTCGAGTCACTTCTGGGGTGTGAGTTTTCAGTTGTATCTAGTCCTGGGGACCATTCAGGCTTGTTTGCATTTGTGTTCCTCACGTGTTGCCCCAAAAAAAGAGGTGATTTGATAAAATGCTATGCCCAAGATAACCATCCAGGTGCCGGCGGGGAAGTGGTTCATATAGCTCAGGCTATCACTTCCTTATGTCCGGTCGTGATGGTCAAGTGGTTTAAGGCATCCCTGTACATACCAGTTGCGTTGCTCCTGGGAGTATGGGTTCGAGTCACTTCTGGGGTGTGAGTTTTCAGTTGTATCTAGTCCTGGGGACCATTCAGGCTTGTTTGCATTTGTGTTCCTCACGTGTTGCCCCAAAAAAGAGGTGATTTGATAAAATGCTATGCCCAAGATAACCATCCAGGTGCCGGCGGGGAAGTGGTTCATATAGCTCAGGCTATCACTTCCTTATGTCCGGTCGTGATGGTCAAGTGGTTTAAGGCATCCCTGTACATACCAGTTGCGTTGCTCCTGGGAGTATGGGTTCGAGTCACTTCTGGGGTGTGAGTTTTCAGTTGTATCTAGTCCTGGGGACCATTCAGGCTTGTTTGTATATATATATATATATATATATATATATATATATATATATATATATATATATCTTTATCAAAAACAGCCCGAAGCCGACAGAGAACCCTCTACAGCAGTCAAGCGTTGTATACATGTACACTTGCCCCCACGAAGGATGTAACCTTCAATCTAAGTACATAGGTATGACGTCGACCAAGCTGACGAGGCGTTTGACATGCCATCTTCAATCCGGTGCCCCTAGGAATCACATGAGACAAGCCCATGACATCACCCTAACAAGAGAAATGTTGAACAAGAATACATGCATAATAGACAGAACCCAAGATGCAAGATGATTACAAATTCTTGAAGCAATTCACATAAGAACAGAACAACCTACCATGAACACCCAAATCACGGAACTATTTACTCTTCCCACAATGAGAGTAAGGACAAGACCAGAACATAACGATGCCAACACAGAAGACAATGTTCAACATAACAGGCCAATTACACTGGATTAATCTTTGTATGTAGATGCCAGCTGCCTCGTATGGGCCAATAGGCCTTCTGCGGTTACCTCTATTCTTATGTTCATATGTTCACCCCATTATCCCTTATGTATCCCTATGTTTTCACCTTTATTGTCTTATCACCTGACCCAGTGCGGGTATATAATCAAACCACATTGTAACATTTCCTCACTTGAGAATTAACCATGGAGGTTCGAAACGTTGTGCAAATTGTTTAAATAAGTGTAATACATTCTATAGTAACCCACATCTTTTCTTCACCCAGAAATTACGAAAATGAGTTTTGGAGAACTCCTATTTAGCTAAGCCCTGATGCTAAGAAAAAAGTTAGAGGGATAGAAGCCCTAAATCAGAAGATAGTAAATACAGAATATGCGGTCATATTCAATGAGACATGTTTAAAAGAAAACCTGCTGCCAGTATACACCAATATATATATATATATATAATATATATATATATATATATATAATATATATATAATATATATATATATATATATATATTTTAGATACGCAGCTTTATTTGACCAATACGGACTGCATGGGTTGCGATTGCGGAAGCACAAAGGGCTGGCATGCAAGACACAACAGGTCAATGACATCATCAAGAGAAGCCTCGTCTCAGCTAGGTGCACAGCGAAGAGAGAACCTCGCATCATAGGGGTCCAAAACTCGGATTTCCCCGCACTTCGCCCTGATGGCATCACCATATACTCATGGAAGGAGGGTAGACAGTTGGTGTGGGATACACACGTACTCCCCCACCTGCTGAACACCTACGTACACTTCGGAGCTGGAAGTGCAATACCTCTTGTTCCCATAGCGTCTGAGACGCATGCCCCTTGGGCAAGAGTACCTTGGGATTTCTCAAGGAATGGGGTCCAAGCTCATGACTCACCAGAGACCCAAGGGCTTGCAGTTTTTTGTTTCAGCGCCTCAGTGTGGCGATCCAGAGGGGAAATGCTTGCTACGTCCTCGGTTCCTGTCCTGGAAGCAGAGGAGCTTCAAGAGATCCATAACCTTTAGGCATTTGTCTTGTATGTTTGTAACCTTTAAATACACATAAAGCATAAA
>WNGS01129411.1:0-10921 GCA_020271785.1 Procambarus virginalis
CTTGGTGACTGATCCTTGGTGACTGATCCTTGGTGACTGCTCTCTGGTGACTGATCCTTGGTGACTGATCCTTGGTGACTGATCCTTGGTGACTGTTCCTTGGTGACTGATCCTTGGTGGACTGATCCTTGGTGACTAATCCTTGGTGACTAATCCTTGGTGACTGATCCTTGGTGACTGATCTCTTGGTGACTGCTCCTTGGTGACTGATCCTTGGTGACTGATCCTTGGTGACTGATCCTTGGTGACTGATCCTTGGTGACCGATCCTTGGTGACTGATCTTTGGTGACTGCTCCTTGTGACTGATCCTTGGTGACTGCTCCTTGGTGTCTGATCCTTGGTGACTGATCCTTGGTGACTGATCCTTGGTGACTGATCCTTGGTGACTGATCCTTGGTGACTGATCCTTGGTGACTGATCCTGGGTGACTGATCCTTGGTGACTGATCCTTGGTGACTGATCTTTGGTGACTGTTCCTTTGTGACTGATCCTTGGTGACTGCTCCTTGGTGACTGATCCTTGGTGACTGATCCTTGGTGACTGGTCTCTTGGTGACTGATCTCTTGGTGACTGATTCTTGGTGACTGATCCTTGGTGACTGATCCTTGGTGACTGGTCTCTTGGTGACTGATCTCTTGGTGACTGATCCTTGGTGACTGGTCTCTTGGTGACTGCTCCTTGGTGACTGATCCTTGGTGACTGATCCTTGGTGACTGCTCCTTGGTGACTGATCTTTGGTGACTGATCCTTGGTGACTGATCTTTGGTGACTGCTCCTTGGTGACTGATCCTTGGTGACTGATCCTTGGTGACTGATCCTTGGTGACTGATCCTTGGTGACTGATCCTTGGTGACTGATCCTTGGTGACTGATCTTTGGTGACTGATCCTTGGTGACTGCTCCTTGGTGACTGATCCTTGGTGACTGATCCTTGGTGACTGCTCCTTGGTGACTGATCCTTGGTGACTGATCCTTGGTGACTGATCCTTGGTGACTGATCCTTGGTGACTGATCCTTGGTGACTGATCCTTGGTGACTGATCCTTGGTGACTGATCCTTGGTGACTGATCCTTGGTGACTGCTCCTTGGTGACTGATCCTTGGTGACTGATCCTTGGTGACTGATCCTGGGTGACTGATCCTTGGTGACTGATCCTGGGTGACTGATCCTTGGTGACTGATCCTTGGTGACTGATCCTTGGTGACTGATCCTGGGTGACTGATCCTTGGTGACTGATCCTGGGTGACTGCTCTCTTGGTAAGTTTTCTCCTGAGAGACTTTGGCTCCGAGTCCCACCAGTCCTCCCAGGACAAGCTGTCAGGAAAAAGGCTTTCCAATCGTGCGTTTGAAAAGGATGAAATAACTCTATTTCCTGAACGACTAGACTCTGGCCAGCAGCGTTCAGTTACACAAGGCTCTTCCCATCTCACTCCGTCTTCATGAAACGTGCACATAAAAGCGAATCATCAATTCCCGTCATGTTTATCACTATCTCGGGCACAGAGGAGAACTTCCCAATTCACTGTGTCTAGTTTTCCTATTACCTGGCTTGGTTAATGGTTACAACCAAGCCATTAGTCGTAATGGCTTGACGCTTTGTCCTGATAGGTCTTTTTCTTAAGGGATATATTCACTGAAAGGTATACCCTGCTTCTTGGTGCATATCCACTGAGAGTTTACTTAGATCCTGAACTATGAGCAGGGTTAGAGTATATTTGCTGGTATACTGGCTGGGTGGCCTTAAGACCAACGTCAAAGCAACTCTTTGATTAGACATTAAGAAAATTGTGATGTGTATGTACAACTTGCTTGGACTAGTTTGCACGAGCTTGCATGCACGGGTGTCAAGGGGAGACTCGTGAAGTGTATTGAAGACTACCTCACAGGGAGGAAGTCCAAGGTCTGCTTCACCGGAGCAGTCTCCAGAACAATTAGCATGGAACTCGGGACCTCCCCAAGGAGCGGTCTTAAGCACCACTCTATTTAACATACTTATGAACGCAATTGCAAATACTGAATTTTCGGAAGGAACACAACAAGTGGGATGAGCAGAAAATGTTCTAATACAAGCTCCCACCTTGGGAAAAATTAAAAAGTCCATTGAACTCCTTGGAAGGAAACGTGTTGAACTTTTACTTTCACGGGTTCACTTTCTCCACAAACAAGACTAAAGC
Organism: Procambarus virginalis; assembly: GCA_020271785.1. Classification (NCBI taxonomy): domain Eukaryota; kingdom Metazoa; phylum Arthropoda; class Malacostraca; order Decapoda; family Cambaridae; genus Procambarus; species Procambarus virginalis. The sequence goes on from WNGS01129411.1 coordinate 2,175, forward strand.
TATACTCTCATCACAAGCGAGGAGAAAATGAAGAACTACAAACTAATGGTGTAATATTTAAATGGGTTGACCACGATCGATGCCTTGGCGTCACTGTCGGCTCTAACAAGGGGAAGAAAGAGGAGCTCAATCAACTCATAGGAACATGTAGAAGTCGACTCATGGCACTGAAAGCTATGACCTGGAATGGGCATGGAGTCTCTATTGCCGTGCTCAAAATGATGTACACAGCCTATGTGCGCTCCGTCATAAACTATGCCGCACCAGTTTTGTGCACTTATTCCCAAGCGATATAAAAATAACTTGAAAGCATACAAAATGAAGCCATGAAAATCCTTCTTGGAGTCCCAAGATCTGCCAAAACATCTAATCTACGAGAGGAGTTGCCCCTCCCCAGTGTTAAAAGCAGAATTATGAAGCTGAATGCTAAGCTCGCAATTAAGATCGCCAGAGATCCCCAATACAATAATATTGACAAAAAAAATTGAGTTCTGTGCTACTTTCAGGGGGTAAAAGGAGAAGCAGAAAATGGCATCACAGATTAATCTGCTACCTCGAAGAACTTCGCCTGCCTGAGCAAGCCCGTGAGCTCCTGCCTGTAGAGAGGTTACCTCCCTGGGAGGATGACTCATGCAAGATTATCATCAATGAGATGGCAACGAAAAAGTCCAACATACTACCACAAGAAATGAGGCACAATTATCTCGAGGAAATCTATAAAGAGGAAATGAGTAAAATGAAATCTACACTGATGGATCATCTAACCATATCAATAGCAGAGCTGGTGCAGCATACACTGTAATTAGGAATAAAGTCTTTCAACGTGGAAATGAAGGGAAAGCACGTATTAAGAACTATGCCTCTTCAACGCAAGCGGAGTTATCCGCCATTGTTATGGCGTTAAGATTCCTTGAACGAAACACTTATGGTGCAGTGATCTGCCAAGATTCAAAAGCAGCGCTACAAAGCCTCACTAAAAATTGGGCAGAAAATCCTGCGATAGTCACTGAAATCAAGAGAGCTGTGAGAGTACTTACCAGTCAAGGAAGAGTCGTCAAATTTCTGTGGATTCCCTATTATGTTAGAATCTGTGGAAATGAACGAGCAGATGTGCTGGCTGCTGAAGGCGCTGAAGAAGACCATATTGAATACTCTTCTACACAAGACCCAAGACTCTTCTACAAATTAGAGGTGTCATCAAGCAATATCAACGCAACAAGGTTACTAAGGAAAGGAGGAAAGAAGAACTAATCAGTGAATCTGTATGCTGGTACAACATGGTTGTAGCTGGCAATCCCAATCATTATGAGCGAAGAGAAGGTGGCCGAGGGAGAGAATCAGTAATAGCGAGAATCCGTCTTGAATGCAAATATCCATGGAGATTTGGAATGGAAACAACAGTTGAGGAGCGGAGTTGCAGAAACTGTGGTGAGAGTGATGGACACCGCCTAAACATTATCTACGAGACTATGACCATCTGAGAGACATTAAAAATATGTGTAAAATAATAAACCCCACCTTGTTTGAGTTAGGAAAATACCGTTTGTCAAATATTGATACTGTTCTTAAAAGATTCCTCAATTTTGCACCCACTAGATAACGTAAGATTTTAAGGGTTGACGAATGTTAATCTTCTTGTTTGAGAAGCTGTTCACTTGAGACAGTTAAGCAAGTCCCAGCTGTGTCTGGGTACAGTGACAGGATGAACAACCCAACGCATTGTCTTCCTATTGGGGAGTGCTGTGTGTTGAGCGGTATGTCGACTCACAGGATGAGTGGCGCTGGCCAATAAACTCGCCCCTCGGGGCAAAAATTGAAAAAAAAATATGCAACTCAGTATATACAGGAATCTCACTCTATACGACTATGAAGATTAAAAAGTTTCATCAATGTATATATTGTATTAATATACACATGAAGGCACCCCCAGGGGTGATCCAGTAGTGAGTAAGTCGGCTACATTTCACTAACAATGGCGTTCCTGATGACCTTGTTTGATGTCTTGATGGGCAAACTTCCCTCCTCCGGCGAAGCAATGTAAGCCTACACGACAGGACTCTAAATATGACTCTGCTCGAAGCACCTTGCAGCGATGGTTGGGTAATTAAGTCAATGTGTGATATAAATATCGCACATTCAACTCACAACGGCTTATATCTCAGTCTTTGGCAAAGATTAATTTAGATTCTTCAGCTTCAGAGCATTTGACAAAGCTTAAGCAAAATGAAAAGTTTGTAAACGTTCAGTAAAGCTTAAACCATCTGTATAGTTTCATAACGTTCAGTAAAGCTTAAACCACCTGTATAGCTTCATAACGTTCAGTAAAGCTTAAACCACCTGTACAGTCACGTTCACGGGAGGTAGAGTGGGAGGTGGAGCTGCCTCTACCTCATGCACTCTGGAGAGGGCGTCAGCGATGATGTTATCAGGCCCCTTGATGTAGCAGATCTTTAAATTGAAGCCTTGAAGATATAAAGCCCATCGCAGCAGACGTTGGTTATTAAATTGGGCTTGATGTAGGAATCTCAGAGGGTTGTGGTCCGAATAGATGGTAGTGGACCTAGCACCGTGCAGATATGGTGCAAAGTGTTGTAAGCTCAGGACGATGGAGAGGAGTTCCTTCTCTATAGTACTGTAGTTCTTCTGATGAGGCTTCAACTTGCAACTGTAGTAGCTGACAGGTAGAACCTCCTCGCCTCGCTGCTGCATTAAGACACTTCCGATGCCGGTACCACTGGCGTCGACATGGAGGATGAAAGGCTTCTTGATATCTGGTGAGGCGAGAATGGGATTAGAACAGAGGAGGAATTTGAGTTGTTCGAATGCAACGGTTTGCTCTCTGGTCCAATTATACCGTTGCTTGGGACTGGTTAAGGTGATTAATGGGGTTGCAACAGTGCTAAAATTCTTCACAAACCTACGGTAATAGGAAGCAAGACCAAGGAAGCGCAGGAGCTGCTTCCTGGTAGTAGGCTGTGGATACTGTTGGATTGCTTGAATGTGAATGTTTAACGGAGCCAGGCTGCCACTCCCTATAACATGACCCAGGTACCGCACTTTACCTTTCGCGAAGGTGGACTTGCCCAAATTGATGGCGAGGCCGGCTTTCAGGAGCTTGTAGAACAATCGTTGTAGCTGGAGCAGGTGTTCGCTCCAGGTGTTGGATGCTACTACAATGTCGTCCAAATAGGCATAGGTGTTTTCCAAGCCCTGGATGACGCGGTTGACAGCTCTCTGAAAGGTGGCTGGGGCATTGCAGAGTCCAAAGGGAAGGCGATTGTACCTGTAGAGACCAAACGGGGTTATAAAGGCGGATAGTACCTTAGCTCGCTCCGTTAAACTCACCTGGTAGTAGCTAGTAGCCCTTTAGTAGGTCTACCTGAGACAGGTAGCGGGCATTACCAATGGCATCCAGAATGTCGTCTACCCTGGGTATTGGGTAGGCGTCCTTCACTGTGACCTGGTTCAACTTCCTATAATCCGTACACAGACGGATTTTGCCGTGAGGTTTGGGTACCAGGATGCATGGTGAGGCCCAGGGGCACTCACAGGGGGTAGCCAGTCCATGGTCCAAGAGATACTGTACCTCAGCCCGCATGACTTCCGTTTTGCTCGGGCTGATTCGGTAGAATGGTTGGCGAATCGGCTGGGTGTCAGGTAGCAGTTGGATGTCGTGCCGAGTTACAGTACACTCTTGGGGGTCATCTCGAAACAACTCTTGATATTCTCTGACGAGTTTGATTAGTGGAGCACTATTATCGTCCTGAAAATGATGTTGAAGGTTAGTAAGGATTTCCGAGTTAGAGAGCGCTGGCTCAGTGTCAGTGCTCTCGGAAGGAGAAGCAGGGAAGGTCTCACTGTGGCTGTATGGACCTGTAAATGAGGTGAAATTGGTTAACACAGTGGGAGGAACCCCGTGGTAGGGCTTTAGTAAATTAATGTGGCACAGCTGGGTCTTCCGCCGCCTATCGGGTGTCTCGAGAACGTAGTTGAAGTTGTTCCGGCACTCCTTAACACGGTAGGGTCCTGAGAACCTGTTCTGTAAAGGAGAACCTGGGATAGGGAAATAGGCAAGCACTAAGTCTCCTGGTGTAAACTTCCTTACCTTGCAGTGCTGGTCGTAACGAGTCTTCATCCTCTCCTGGGCTCTCTGTAGGTTGCTGCTAGCAAAGGAATGGACCCTCTCTAGAATGTGTCGGAGATTTTGGAGATACTGGGGCACACTCTGATGCTCACTGAAGGTGTCATCACGTAGAGAATCCTTGAAAGCCTTGAGAGGTGTACGGCACTTACGTCCGTAGAGCATCTCATAAGGAGATACTCCTAGTGACTCGTTGGGAAGACTTCTGAAAATACACATGATGAGATCAATTTGCCTATCCCAATCCTTTGAAGTCTCATTACAGAACTTTTTTAAGAGTGCCTTGATGGTTTGATGACTACGCTCGAGAGAACCCTGTGAAGCAGGATGATAGGGGCTGGACAGTACCTGTTTGATGTTGAACTCCTCCAGAGTCCGTTTGAAGAGATCACTGGTGAAGTTGGTACCACAGTCGCTCTGAATCTCCCTCGGAAATCCATACTGGGTGAAGATTTTCAGTAGATTCTTCACCACTGTAGCAGCTGTAATATTTTTTACTGGAACTGCTATCGGAAATCTGGTGGTAGGACACAGGATGGTTAAGATATATGCGTTGCCTGCACTGGTCCGAGGCAAAGGACCAACGCAGTCTATAATGAGCTTGTGGAACGGTTCCTCAGGCACCTGGATGGGTATCAGTGGTGCTCTGGGAATGGAAACGTTCGGTTTCCCGGCTAACTGACTGTCGGGGTTTCACGGTGTTCTCGTAAGAGAAGGGTTAAAGCAACAGTAGACCGGATCTCCTTTCCAGGTGGTTGCTCCAACCATAACCCTTACTCACCGTCGTTCGGCGGGTCTTCCCTCAATCCCTTAGGCTCCACTGCTGGCCTCGGAGAGTATCCCAGTCGATCTCACAACCGGCCTTTAGATTATGAGATGAGTGGGTGCACAGATCGTTCCCTCAATCTGTGGCCCTCCCGACACCGAACTCTTACATAGCCTTCAAGGTCGCCAACTGGTTTTGTTAGATGTCCAGTAACACTGCAGTGGTTAGGTGTAATTGTGGCAAGAGCCAAATCTAGTAATATAGTATCAGGCAGGTCACTCTACTTTATATCATAACACGGTCACAAGATAAAATGGAGGGGATGATATCAAACACCAAAGAGTTTTGGTATTTTACTTAAAAAAACAACGAGAAATATATATGCATCAATGTATCAGAATTAATATATGACGATTGCTCCATTCATAGCATAATATTCTAGAGCGCACCATATGGCAACATCGGCACGTGTCACCTGTCAGAAATGCCAGCTGACCGGGCCCTCGCGATCGTGGGAAAGACTAGTACTTGTTTTCTAATTGTCACGATCACCGTTTATTTAACTTTTTCCAAAACACTATTCAACGTTCACATGGCTTACTTATGATTTCACTGGCCTCACGATCAACATCTTATTCACAATACTCTCACAGTGACCTTTCACTGTACCAAAAGATTACTCTATTCTTAATAATATTTACTGTGAATGCACTCACTTGATCACTGAACTTTTCTTTATATTTATACTTCCTCTTAAAGAGATATCACTGGCAAACACTTCACGTATATGATATTATTCAGCACACAATCATGTCATATATAAATCAGTAATCGAACTTCAGGCATATATATATCAATAGATCATAGAGATCAACACACAGGCATTTATATCGATAGATTATGGAGATCAACACACGGGCATTATATCAATAGATTATAGAGATCAATCCACAGGCATTTATATCAATAGATTATAGAGATCAATCCACAGGCATTTATATCAATAGATTATAGAGATTAATCCTCAGGCATTTATATCAATAGATTATAGAGAACAATACACCAATATCTGGTTCACTACCAATATATATAATAATAATAATCACAGATCAATAATAGTAGTCACAGTAAATTCTCTGATGAATCTTGGTGCTTGCACACACCCACACATAGATATATATATGTAAATTGATACTGTGAGCGCTCTGGGTAGCCTCACCACATACTGTGCACTCTGTGACTTAAACTCAAGTGAGACTTGCTCACGACATACAAAATATACTGACAAGAATATATATAGCTAACTAAAGGGGAAATGGGAGGGAACTGTAAACACCTACTTCACCTATCCTAGGATGACAGTTGGGTTGTAGCTCCTGGTCCAGGCTCTCGCCTCGTTCATCCAGAAACACAAGCCCCACGCCTTAGGATGTCGCGTCTCGCCGCTTCTGTACACAGCAGGTCCGTGCTTCTTTCCCTACAGTACGTCGCTGGGTTGAAGTCGGTCTCCTGGCCGTCAACTTTCCTCCCAACTACGGCAGCCAGCCTACGTCTCGGCGGTCGTCGTACGTTTCCCAATTAGTCCTTGTCACTGTACTCCCAGAGTAACTGCCTCTCACCACTACGAAGTCACTGAAGTTATCAGCCGTCCCGGACGACACACGCACAGCACCCGACTTCAGAGCTCTTGAAGCTCACAACACTGTCAATTCCCTCGTCGTCTAGATATATCGCTAGGTATTTGGGAAGACTTCTCGACGTGCTTGCATCCACTGTTGACTCGTAGGGTTCCACGAAGGTGGGGTTACTGTCAAACTTGACAGGATCGTCGATCACACGTTCAACCTGGTTGACAAGGCTGTCAACCTGGTTCACTCACGGTGGGTGGCCCGGCCACTAAGCTGCCTCTTATACTGGTGAACTGCCAACGACGACACACATCGATGCCCGGCCCACTTCTTGCAACGCACCTGTCCCTGAGCACTTGTTGCTCAATATTTGTCAATTCCTTATCTGAGCCACTTCTGGGTTGCAGGAAGACCTCACAGAGTGCGTGCCAACAACTGGAGACGCTTAAATCCACCGGAGTTCGGTAAATCCGTCACTCTGACAGGATGACCGATCGCGCGTCCTACCTCTCGGACGTGTCGTGAAAGACTGATGTCGCCTGGCGCCAACACGGCGGACCCCCTGCCTATGTGACGTCACTTTTCCCAAAGTTGGTTTTCATTGGCTCCCAGTGCCATGTCGCTGACGGTGACCAATCTGGCGCCACTGACGTCACACAGTTTTGGCGGGAGAACAGACTTGCCAGCGCCATATTGGCTCCCTAAAGGGCCTATCCCACAGGACAAAATACTACATTTTCGCAAATTTCTCGGCTCTTCGAGAATACTGTTCTCTCCCACACATGTTCAATTGTTGCCTGCAATGTAGAGAACGCTCGGGAATAGTGGACATGACTCTTACAGCAGGCGTGGGAGAATTAGAAGGGGGGGAACACCGTCACATACCCCTCCCCTTAAAATAAGAGTCATGTCTGGTTAGTGCATGCGGGACAACGCATCTGCGACTACGCTGTCCTTTCCACTAAAATCTTGGCTTCCAGCCAGTATTGCAGCCGCCAATGTGTGACACTCCTCATGTGTCTGCAGACCGTCTTCAAGGTCATCCTGGGCGTCCACTGCTTACCTACTACAGACCGAGGGCTCCACACCTCACGTCCGTTCACCAGCTGGAACTGTGAGAAGATTAACGGTTCAGCCACTGCTTTGCAAATGGCCAACAAAACAGGGCCCGCTGTCTCTTCCCACTCGTCTTCCTGCTCTACGCAGAACATTCTCAGAGCTGTCTCTGAGGTGGAGTGGAATCTTCCGACCGCCCCCTTCGACTGCGATCGGTAGGGCGACGACCGAATCTGCATCACTCCCCGATTTATCATTGTTCGTCTGACACACTCAGACCGGAACATATTTCCACTGTCAGCCTGATTTTCCCTGGGCCTCCTCACCCAAGAGAAAAGATGTTGTAGTTGCCCAGCCACTTCTCTCGACGTTGGACGTCGCATCGTGGTCACCCCTAGGTGACCCGCAGAGTCAACAGCGTGCAACGGACTCAACACTGCCGCTCTGCACTTGGCTGGCAACGCTACTTGATCTCTCGTACCTGGAGAGGCTTTTCCGACCTCCATCCTTACAGGTTTACACTGTCTTATTAATATGCCTTCTGCCTGTTAAAGTGAGTAGCTTTCTCGGGACCAATACGTCCTCCTTTGGCCTTACAAATCAACTTGGGGGATTCTGCCTGCTGCATCTCCTCGAGACGAGTGCGGTCCATCCCTGGAGAACCGGTGAGGGTCACCTGTACCTCACCTTCTGGGCTGCCTTCGCCCTCCACTCGCTCTCCGGGTTCCATGACGAGGTGATCAATTTCCAGGCCGTCGGACGTCTCCTCGTCGGCCTTATCAGATCCACTCCCTCCTCGTCCGTCGCACTGCCTCGGAATCATAGCACAGACAGGGAACGCCTCCATGGCGATTCCTTTCTCGTCCCCATAGGCGTCGAACACTTCGCCTTTCTTCTCTAGTGCTCCAAGCACTCCTCGTCCTTCAAGAGGTTCGGTAGGACACGTCCTCCACATGCGTCATTTCCCAAAATGACCTGCGCCTCCCTCGTGGGCATCGTCGCACAGACCCCCACTACTAGGGTTGGCATCCATAAACGAACTCAGGGTTACCTGGTGTAGGGGCATCTGCACTGGGCCTCCCACAGTGGTCACACTTGCCTCACCCCCACAGGTATTCTCGTGACACTCAGGGAAAAGGGTTCTGCTCACCAGGGG
>WNGS01129418.1:0-13288 GCA_020271785.1 Procambarus virginalis
TGATGTACCAAGATAAATTCTTGCTTCCTCTTCTTGTTCCTGGTCAAAGGGCATACCTATAAAGCCGGAATCCTAATATATGACAGCTATATCAGAAGAAAACCACTGTATATTATATATGATAAGGACCAAGGCTTAATTACCTGTGTTGAGTCGATCGTTCGTATTCTAACCGGAATTAATCTACCTAACATTATTGGCCAATAGTGACTTTGATAAGAATTCGGAAAGACACTTCCCTTGTGGTTGTTGACAGCGTGTTGATGATGGTAGAACACTTTGATCTCCATAACACTTCGTCCAAGAGAAATTATTGGAGCTGAACTCGCTCCAACGACTCTGGTCTAACAAACAATGGCTGACCTCTTCACACCACTGACGCCTTGGCTCTCCTTGTCCAATGTCAATAAGTGATAGTAGGGTCACATTTACTTTATTTTGATACTGATAAATAAGTTATTCATATGAGATGTTTTTATGATGTAAAAAGTCCAAAGACTAATGTATTTAAGAATAATTCCCAACAGAATAGCTGGTGAATTTATAGTGCTATGTGGCAATGAAATCCCGTTTTCTATTGACGGAAAATTCCACTACAAGCTACATTTTCAATGGGTTAACTTGTGTATACAACAGCAACAATATTATCTGCATATTGTATGTAATAGTATTAAATTGTGTCGGGTTTTCCGACACGAATTCTTTTGTTTCTTGGCATATTATTTTGTGTCCTGAGGTAGTTCAGAGAAATCTGTTGCCAGATGGAGGATTGTAATAATTCTCGAACATCCCTGGCAGATTGAATGAATTAAAAAACTCTGTTGGATAATTACCCACTTCATCTGCTTCCTCACAGTGTCGACGGACTTGTATATGACTGCCTCGTTTGAATGTTAGACTGAATAATATTGTTAAGTTCGTGTGCCAGATGCATTGGAAATGTTGCACGTGGGATTTTCAATGAATTGCATGTTCAATGGCAATTTAAAAGCCGAGGTAGCAGTTCTTTCACCTGGTAGCAATGTCACAGTTATTCCGGACATTGTAAGAGCTAAGGCTATGCCATTTTGGGATCGAAATGCTGCCAGAATCAATCTAATATGGAAGGTTTTACAAGTTCTTCCTGGCGCATCAAAAAAGATTTCTCCAAGCCCGTTAATGACAGTTTTAATTATTTGATTGTAAATGCCTTTTCGCTCAAGCGTTAGATTAGGAATATTTGAGTGCACATACGACAACAGATCACTCGTGTTGAACCTTGTTGACGACGCAATTCTACATCGAACGAAGCATCAGCAGATCGATTCGGTGATGACATTTCCAATTGATTGAGAACTTTGCTCGCGATTTCTAAGCAGAAATCTTCACTCATTATCAACGCATAGATTTCTGCTGTGAAATGCATGTTCATATTTGAATTTTCCTTGCGTATTAGATGGACAATATCTTCACCCATTTGCGATTTATATTTCTCTCCTAACTCTATTGCAGATGAAGGAGAGCCGGTGGTCAATATGATTGCAAACAATGCACGAATTTGATTTGTATGTGACGTGTTAGACGCTTCATTAAAGCATACATCCTAGTATTGGTCGTTCTCCAATTAATTCAGAGCTTGACATTCACTACGGATAGTGGCATGTGTACAGTGGATAGTGGCAAAAAATACTAACAAAATATTTTAATTCAAACTTAGATCAATCGGCACAGTCAATTTCAGCACCAACTGCACTGAAAAATAAGAAGGACAGTTAAAAAACGAAATGAAAAAAATAAAAAAATAAAAAAATAAACTATACCCACAAAATGAACACTATGGTAAACAACGCAGCTCAATTCCACGCTATGACACACAAAACAATTAAATCAAAATGAAAATAAATCAAAATCTATGAAAAATCAATTTATCAATGCAATCAGAAACATTGAATTGAAATCATAACATGTTTTTGAATAGCATGTGTTTCTCTTACATGCAACAGATGGCGCCGTTTTTCCAAAAGAGAATATTTTTACCTGTCACAGGTGTTGCATCTAAGTAGTAGGTATATAAAACATGCACATAATCGAATGGAACGTTGTGTCAAAATTTCAAAGTAATCAGAGAAGAACTTTCGGAGATTATGGCATGTGTTTCTCTTACGTCCTACAGATGGCGCTGATTTAAAAAAAAAACATATTTCTTCCGGTCACAGGTTAGGCATGTATATAGTAGGTATATAAACACACTCGTCTATTCGAATGCAACGTTGTGTCAAAATTTCAAAGCAATCGGTAAGAGGTTTCGAAGATTTCCCTCACATGAAAAACACAGTTAAAAAAAAAAACATGTTTTTCCCGTCACAGACGTGATATCTATATAGTATGTATATAAAAACCTACTTGGATGCGAATGGGACGTTGTGTGAAAATTTCAAAGTAATCGGTGAAGAACTTTTGGAGAATAGCTATTTTGAACAAACGAACATTTTCATTTTTATTTATATAGATTAGCAGTACCTGGCCACGCGGTGCTGTGGCTAAGCAAAGCATGTGCGTTGCGGAATCACAGCAACCTTCTCTATCCCCTAGTCCTCCCCACCATTCCCCCTCACCCGTCTCCTCGGCCTCCCAACCATTCGCCACTCCACCGTTTCCCCGTCCTCCCCAACATTCCACTCGCCCATCCCCTCTTCCTTCCCACCATGCCCCACTCCCCTGTCCCTTCGTCCTCCCCACCATTCTCCATTCCGCCATACCATCCTCCCCACCATGCCAAACTCCTCTGTCCCTTCGTCCTTCCCCACCGTTTCCCCCTCCCTTGTCCACTCGTCATCCCCACTATTCCCCACTCCTTCGTCCGACGCCTTCCCAAATGGTCTGATGTTCCCATCAGAAAATTGGGCGCATCAAGTGATCTGATGTTCCCATCACTGAAATATAAGAAAAACAGTTAAAAAATGAAATGAAAATATGAAAAAGTAAAAAAATAAACTACACTCACGAAATGAACAGTATGATAAACAACACAGCTCAATTCCAATGCAATTCACACAAAATAATTAAATCAAAATGAAAATAAATCAAAATGAAAATAAATCAAAATCTATGAAAATTCAATTTATCAATGCAATCAGAAACATTGAAATGGAATTGTAACATATTTAGCATAGATTGTGTGATCCTCTTACATGGCCCAGTTTTTCATGAAATGCATAGTTTTACCTGTACCAGGTGTGGCATCTACACTTATACTTACGAAGTAAATGGTATGGTAAACAACACAGCTCAATTCCAACACAATGTCACACAAAATAATTCAATAAAAAATAAAATAAATTGATATATATGAAAATAAAATTTTTCATTGCAATCGGAAACATTCAAATGGAATTCGTGACATATTTAGTATAGCGTGCAAGTTGCTATTACGTGCAACAGATGTCACTGTTTTTCAAAAACGCATGTTTTTACCTGTCACAGAGGTGGCATCTATATAGTAGGTAAATAAAAAGACGCACATATTCAAATGGAACGTTGTGTCAGAATTTCAAAACAATCGGTGAAGAACTTTGAGAGATTACAACGTGTGTTGCTTTTACATCCAACAGATGACGTTGTTTTTTTTAAAAAAAGCATGTTTTCTCCGGTCTCAGGTAAGGCATGTATATAGTAGGTATATAGAAACACGCGCCTATTCGAATGCAACGTCGTGTCAAAATAATAAAGCAATCGGTAAAGAGGTTTCTAAGATTTCCCTCACATGAAAAACACATAAAAACACAGTTTTTCAAAAAAAAACATGTTTATTCCTTCACAGACGTGACATCAATATAATATGTATATAAAAGTCTGCTCTGATGTGAATGGAACATTGTGTGAAAATTTCAAAGCAATCGGTGAAGAACTTTCGGAGATTAGCGATTTTGAACAAACGAACATTTCCATTTTTATATATATATATATATATATATATATGTATATTTTTTTATGCTTTATTGTGTATTTATAGGTTACAAAACATACAAAGACAAATGCCTAAAGGTTATGGATCTCTTGAAGCTCCTCCGCTTCCGGACAGGAACCGAGGACGCAGCAAGCATTTCCCCTCTGGATCGCCACACTGAGGCGCTGAAACAAAAAACTGCAAGCCCTTGGGTCTCTGGTGACGTCAATGAGCTTGGAACCCAATTCCTTGAGAAATACCAAGGCACTCTTGCCCGAGGGGCCATACGTCTCAGATGCTATGGGAACAAAGAGGTATTGACCTGCCAGTCGCCTGTATTTGAGAGATTTTGCTGTTTCCCTGTGGTTGGCCGCCCCACCTGCTTGATCAGCTCCGAAGTGTACATAGGTGTCAGCCAGGGTGGATACACATGTGTAGTCCCACACCAACTGTCTACCCTCCTTACAGGAGTATATGGTGATGCCATCAGGGCGAAATGCGGGGAAATTCGGGTTTTGGACCCCTAGGATGCGAGGTTCTCTCTCCGCTGGGCACTTAGCTGAGACGAGGCTTCTCTTCATGATGTCATTGACCTCGTTGTGTCTTGCATGTCAGCCCTTTGTGCTTCCGCAATGCAACCCATGCAGTCTGTATTGGTCTGCTTGCACCCTGTTGCAAATACACTTGTATTCAGTGTGAATTGGGGCACCCAGGCAGAGGGTCACTGCTACACGAAGGGATTCTGGATCTAGGCACGTGCCCATTGCTGACATGGGTACTGCCAGGAGGAAGTCTCCTGCATGGGGGCACGCACTGCTCTGAGGCGGGCTTTCTCCTTGTCTGATGTTGCGGCGCTGAGCATGGCATCAGCTACTTTTTCCACTAGAGGGTGGTCCCAGCCGGACTGTTTGTGTTGTTTTGTTGGCTCTATAATGGTTGCTGGGCCTGCGAGAACATCCCACTGATTTGAACATTCAGTGAAAGCAGGATCGTGTACTCCTGCTGAATCTCTCAGGGTTGCAGGTAACATATTTCTGACGAAGTCGTGCGATGCGTGGGAGGTGGAAAGGAAGGCTGTGCGGATACCAAGGCCGCCAAGTCTTACAGGAAGGGTTGCTTGCTCCCACTGGGAGTCGTCCAATGGCAGGTTCAGGACTTTCACCAGCATGGACCTCAGAAGGGTGTCATACACATTTAACTTAGGGCTGCTGTAGGATGGAGAATATCTCAGAAAGTAGGTCAACTTAGGGAGAGACAGGCATCTTGTCTCAGGCACAGGCATCTTGTATCTATATATATATATATATATATATATATATATTAATATAGTATATATATATATATATATATATATATATATAATATACTATATATATATATATATATATATATATATATATATATAGATATATATTATATATATATATCTATATCTATATATCTTATATATATCTATAATATTCTATATATATCTATATATATATATATATATATATATATTATATATAATATTATATATATATATATATATATATATAACTTGACCCCTCACTTGCTCTGGTGCTCTTGGGAAGTGGTGATCTTTGGAGTGTTGAAATGCCCCAAATTACCACTTTCTTTTAAGGGTCTGAGCGTGGTGTAGTGGGGTTAACGCATTACCTGTCATGCCTGTGGCTGGAAGGCTTCTGTGCTGACTAGGGTTCGAGTCTCCTGGTGGGAAAGTGTTCTATAGTTGAATAACTACTCTCGCGTGTTTAGGCGAGTTGGGCATATATATATATATATATATATTATATATATTATATATATATATATATTATATTTTTTTATTTATTTATTGTTGAATATGACCGAAAAGGTAAGATTAAAATTCTAATATGAATTTTCTCAATATTCTCAATCTGTTTTTCTTCACTGTCGAGGGTAATTGAAATATCAATTATCCAAAATTTCATTTTTATTTTTTGGCTGACGCCTTGAAGCGTTTTGTAAGGGCTTCTTACATGCTCAAAGACTTGTTTTTCACATAACAATACACTTTTGATAAACTTGATACTCTGTGTATGATATATTTAACATATATCTTGATTCTATATTCGTTTGGGTGAGGTGGGTATTGGGTGAGGTGAGTAAATAAGACTGAAAGTCACTGCAGAGAGCCTATTGGCCGAAACGGGGTCTTGAAGTGGGTAGAAATGTAGTTATGCGCTAATTGGCTGGTGTTGTTGGTGTGACTTTTTTATGTGTAGTGCCTTGCTGATGTCGAGCCTCCTGCTATCACTGTATCTATCGATGATTTCTGTGTTGTTTGTTAAGATTTCTCTAGTGATGGTCTGGTTGTGAGAAGAGAGTATATGTTTCTTGATGTAGCCCTGTTGTTTAGAGCATTGTCACCTAGAAAAGAGTGCTGTTGTCTTGCCTTTATATTTTCTTTTGAGTTCTTTGGGACTTACAGTCCCCAGTGGGCATTTGAAGGCATAGAGGNACGTTTCGGCTTGCTAAAGCCTTTGTCAACACCAGGCTGACTGAGGACAGGAGAGAGAAGATACAGGTCAGCACCTAGACCTGACCTCAGGTCAGGTCTATATATACATATATAATATATATATATATATATATAATATATATATATATATATAATATATATATATATATATATATATATATATATATGTTCATATGAAGAATTACACTATAGTGATTTCTGTGTAAACGAAGTAATGACAAGAGGAAGAACAGTTTTATTTGACGGAGCCCAGGTGCACGAGGGAATTGTGTAAAACCCTGGTTTATGTCTTGGAGACACTGCAGGATCCGTGTGAAGGCATATGAACTCCCAGTTGTAATTATTTTCCATGTCGTTGCACAGTCGATTAAGGCGCGTCTGGGATCCTCTCGGACGTAATTTCGAACCCTCATCACCTCCTATGTGGATTTGTTCATATGATGCATCACGCTATTGTGATTTCTGTGTGGGATTTTTGTATGTTAAACAGCACAATCGCATATGTACTGTGTCATAGAAGGATGAGTGAACGAGGGGGTAAATTATTGGCCTAGGGAGAGTGTGTTTAGTTTTGGTCAAGCTAAATACAGGATGATTAGTGACAAAGAGAGTCTGCTAGAAAATCTAAACTCTGGTAGAGAAGATGTCATTAATGACCAAACCACATCAGAAAATTCAGAAACGACGACGTTTCGGCCAGTCTTCGATCTCAATTTTCTGATGTGTGGTTCGTTTATCATGTCTTCAGCCACGTTATTGTGACTCATCGTCTCCAGAAAGAGATCAAGATGATGTGTACTATGGTGAATACATTAACATTGATTTGTTTTGTTTTACAAAACTTAAATCAACATTATATCATTAGTTAGAATTGTTTCCTTGTACTTACTTGGCCTTAACAGCGCCCCTTATCAATATTTCAACTTGGTCACTGTGATAAGGTTTGAAGTATAAATGATGGCTCCAAGGCAGCAGTAGCAGCAGTAGACTCCTGCACTCACAACAAGCTTCAACCAACCACCACAGTCTGCAAGCTCCTGGCACACCATCATATCTGTTCCTCCACAACCCACCTGCACTCCCTCACCAAACACGTTTGCACTATCACAGAGCACACCTTTATCGCCCACAACAACACAGGTGCAGCAGGAGCCACAGCTGGACGAGCAGACATCTGTTCACCGTCAGCTGTCCACTGTCAGCTGTTCACCGTCAGCTGTTAATCGTCAAGAGTCCACTGTCAGCTGTCCATCTTCATCTGTCCACTGTCAGCTGTTCATTGTCAGCTGTCCACCTTCAGCTGTCCACTGTCAGCTGTCCACCGTCTGCTGTCCAGCGTCTTTAACATGACGAAGCCACTGATGCAGGAGTCGATTTGGGTAAGAATATCCTTAGGTGATTCTTTTGAATTATGCAACATTATTGGTTATATTTTAGCATTAAAATTATATATTCATCTGTATACAAGAATGCGTGTGTCAATCATTCTTTATGATTGGCATCTATCACTATATCCGCTTAACACGTACATACAAAAACAGTTTATACGTGACAATCACAATAGCACAAGTCCTCTGCACGTATTTAATTTGATATTAATTTTGCTCCGGAGGACGAGTTTATTCGGCAGCGTCACTCATCCTGTGAGTGAACATACCGCCTAACCTGAATATGCAACACCCATCAATAGGAAGAAAACCCGCTGGATAGTTCATCCTGTCACTTGTACCCAGACGCAGCTGGACTTACTTAACTGTCTTAAGTGAAGAGACTGTAATACAAGGAAATAACATCTTACAATCCTTAAGATTACGTTATCTTGCAGGTGCAAACCGGGGGAACCTTTTAAGGACAGTGTTTTTTGACAAAATCCGAACTCAATACGGGATTTATTATATCACATATTGTTAATGTCTTTTAGATGGTGACAATTTCTCAGGTAGTAGTCCAGACGATGTCCATCACTCATGCTGCAAGTTTTGTAACTTCGCTCTTCTTTGTTTTTTTTCATCCCGAATCTCCATATTTGTATCCTGGACGAATTCTTCAAATTACAGATTCCCTCCTTTGGCCATAACGACCGAGGTTGTTGGCTGTGACTACATTGTCTCAGAATACAAATTCCCTGACTCTCTCTCTTCTGTCCGCTTTTCCTCGCCTACCTTGTCATAGTGATGTTTGATGATACCCTGGTTTTGTAAAAGCGGTCTTGGAGATGAATTATATATAATTGCCTCCTTCATCACCCTCGGCCCTTCCCCTAGTCTACCTATTATGTACGAGAGGAGATTTAGGATGATCCTTTCAAGTATCTAATTGCGCGTTCACGATACGAGACTTGTAGAACAGCAATTACCTCTTTGTATTTCTGTATGAGGACAATTACTACAATTTTTCACGGTGTTGGAAACACACCATTCAAGTTTGACTTATCAAAGATATCAAGTAATAGATTCTCCGAGACTTCACACAGTGTGTTGACTGTTATAGGTCATTAGGACACAGGACACAGGACCCCGTCTTCAACAAATGCAGTTCTTTTACTTTTTCTCATAGCCCCGTTTACCTCTTAGGCTGTGATTGGTTGTCCATATTCGTCCTCGCTGTATAGTTCCCTTGTTATTCAGATTTTTCTCTAATTATACTGCAGGGTTTGTTCCTACATAGTTCTGAGGGGAAGGAGAATAATGATGCCAGGGATATATACAGAGAGGTGTAACCCGCTTCGTGGTGTATATACACTGAGAGTTTACTTTGGTCCTGGACTATGTCCACGACTAAAGTATGCTTGCTGGTTGATCAGTAAGTTATTGTGGTGGTCTTAGTAACCGTCTGAATACTCCTGAAACGGTTTAGTGATTTGTACCAATTATATTTCCAGTTCAAGGTAATGTACCAATTATATTTCCAGTTCAAGGTAATGTTTGATACATTTTAATATGTTTTATGAGTGATAGTTTCAGCAGGAACATTAACATGGCGGGTGTCTGCTGCAGGTGGCGTGGGTGGCGGCGCTGCTCTGCGTCACCCAGGTCCTCGCCCAGCATGACTGTGATCCGAGTTGCGTCGGAACGCTTCCCGGGACATTGGTAAAGGATCGTTACGACTGTACTCGGTATTATATCTGTGTAGACAGCAATGAAGCCGTCAGTGTGCCTTGTCCGGCTGGTACATCCTTCAACGCAACAGCTCTAGGCTGTACTGGTACCCTACCATGTAACAATAACTGCACGCTACCAACTTGCATCACACAATGCAATACAGATCCAGACTCGTTTAATGACCCAAAGGATTGCAGCACCTATTACATTTGCATTGGGGGCAACATTCAGGGGCCCTTCGAATGTCCCGCAAGCGCTCCTTATTATAACAGCGATACAGAGGTCTGCGGTACGACACCATCCGGCTGCTGTAGGGACCCATGTGCTGCCTTCTGCATGAATGGGCAATTCTATACCCAAGACCCCTACGACTGTCACAAGTTATACAAATGCTTGACTGCAGGACCAGCCGACGAGACATATCACTTAACATGCCCGTTAGGATACCACTTTGACGTTGGAGCGGGTACCTGTGTAGCCGGTGCAGTTTGTGACACACTGTGTGAAGCTTCCCAGCCAACCACAACAACGGCCCCTCCTGAATGCAAGGATTCATTGACGTGTACGTCAGTGGGCTACTTCGCCAAGTGTACGACGTGTGACCAGCACTACTTCGAGTGTGAGTACGTCAACCAGATAGCCATCGTTAATACGTGTGAAGGAGACATGGTCTTCAACCCGGACCCCGCCTACCCTCACTGTATATCTCCCACTGCATGTCCCTTCGACCCATCGTTCAGAGCCCCCGAACCACCACTCTAAGACCACCACCCACTTACATGAACTACCAACAATCTACCTTGGCTACTAGGAACTTCAACCACAATACCGAGAACACCACTATGCTACCGAGAATACCTGGGACATAAACCACACTTTCGGTACTATATCTACTTATCTGTACTATCAGGGACTTCAACCACCCTCCCGGAACTACTTCCCACCTACCTGCACTTCCAGAGACACCAACCCTCCTCCGGGAACTACCACCCACCTACCTGCATTACCAGAGACTTCAGTCACCCGCCCGGAAATACATTTGAAAAAAAATGTATAATTTGAATAAAATAATTCATAACTTGAAGCAAATAATACATAACTTGAGGCAAATAATCTGTAATGCACGGCAATAATATACAAATTGATGCAATAATGTAAAACTTCAATAAAATAATGTATAACTTGAAGTAAATAATGTTCAACTTGAAGCAAATAATCTATGACATGAGGCAAATAATGTATAACTTGAAACAAATAATGTATAATTTGAAGTAAATAATGTAAAATTTAAGCACATAATGTATAACACAAGGCAAATCATTTATAACTTGAAACAAACAATATAATGTAAAGCGTGAAGCAATTAATGTATAACATAAAGAAAATAATGTATAACTTAAAGTAAATAATGCATATCTTAAAGCAAATAACGAATATCTTGAAGCAAATAACTTATAACCTAAGGCCAATAAACATTTTTCTTTTAAGTTGTAAAATTATTATTTTCACGTTATACTTCATTTGCTACAACTTACATTATTTGCAACAAGTTATATACATTATTTATTTTGGGTTACATATTATTTGCTGCAAGTTATACATCGTTTGTTTTAATTATACATTATTTACTTCATGTTATAAATTACTTTCTTAAAATGATACATTATTAATTTAAAGTTATACATTATTATCTTCACATTATACATTATTATCTTCATGTTATACATTATTATCTTCATGTTATACATTAATTGCTTCAAGTAATTAATTATTTGCTTCAAGTCATTCATTATTTGCTTCAAGTTATATATTGTTTGTTTCAAGTTGCGTATTGTTTTCTCCAAGTTATACATTACTTGTTTCACGTTATACATTATTTTCTTCACGTAATACATTATTTGCTTCAAGCTATACAATATTTGCTTCAAATTATACATAAGCTTGAAACAAAGAATTTGCTTCAAGTTATACATTAATTTGAAGCAAATAATGTATAACGTGAAGCAAATAATGTATTATTTGAAGCAAATAATGTATAACGTTATGCAAATAATGTATAACTTTATGGAAATAATGCATAGCGTAAAACAAATAATATATAACTTGAAGTAAATAATGAATAATTTAAAACAATTATTGTATAACTTGAAAAGTAATGTATAATATGATGCAAATAATGAATAACTTAATGTATAACGTTCAGCAATGAAAATAGTTTGTAGCAAATAATGCTTAAATTGCATCAAATAATGTATAATTGAAGTAAATAATGTATAATATGAAGTAATTAATGTATAATTTTAAGAAAATAATGTACATTTTAATAATGTATGCTTATTGCAAATAATACTAAACTAGTATTGTATAACTTGCTGCAAATTATGTACAACTTGTTGCAAAACATGCGTAGCTTGTTGCAAATAATGCATAACTTGAATAAATAATGTATAAATTTACTCCAAAATTATTCGTCTTTCCTTTCCTAAAATATATTTAACTTCATGATAAAAGTCTTGCCTGACTAAACCATGTTGCCCCAGGTATGTAGGACAGATATGTGGGAACAAACATGAGAGCACATCGATGTGGGAGAAGGTTGTGGACACTCTCATATACAACAGATACAAGCGCACAGGTATATGTAACAGGTGAAAGGCATGTATGAGGGCCCAGGCATGTGGGGACTGGCATTATAGGTATGAAGACACTGGTATGTGGGACTGGCATTATAGGTATGAAGACACTGGTATGTGGGACTGGCATGATAGGCATGAACACACTGGTATGTGGGACTGGCATGATAGGCATGAACACACTGGTATGTGGGACTGGGATGATAGGTAGAGGACACAGGTATGTGGGACTGGGATGATGGGCATAAGGACACAGGTATGTGGGACTGGGATGATAGGCATAAGGACACAGGTATGTGGGACTGGGATGATAGGCATAAGGACACAGGTATATGGGACTGGCATGATAGGCATAGGACACAGGTATATGGGACTGGCATGATAGGCATAAGGACACAGGTATATGGGACTGGCATGATAGGCATAAGGACACAGGTATATGGGACTGGCATGATAGGCATAAGGACACAGGTATGTGGGACTGGCATGATAGGCATAAGGACACAGGTATGTGGGACTGGCATGATAGGCATAAGGACACAGGTATGTGGGACTGGCATGATAGGCATAAGGACACAGGTATGTGGGACTGGCATATGGACGGGTATGAATACACATGCAAGTGAGAAAGGCATAAGGCCACAGTATAACACTGCAGTGGCGCATTTTGTATTTTAAACATATAAATATTATGGGAATTAAATACAGTAGGGAGAGGGAGAAAGTAAATGTGGAAATGGAAATGAGAACGAGACATATTGTTTTCATAAGTGACTGAGAGACGACCAGAATGGGGAAGAGAACTATCAGGAAAAACTGCGAACCATTTCAACTATATAGCACTTGGAAGTGATCTGGAACAGGATTTGGGATGGGACAGGTGAAAGGAATGATGCCCAACCACTTGGACGGTTAGGGATTGAACGCCGACTTGCTCGGTGCGAGACCGTCGTTCATCCGCCTAGCCCAAACAATTTGGCACCAGAGTATTGCTGAGTGAGTGTATGGCTGTAGTATGAAGTTGTAGAAAGCAAAAGATGTAGTCAGCATATACCGTATGTATTAACATTGTATGAGCCTGACGACTGACTGAGATAGAGAGAGACAGACCCATAGAAAGACA
>WNGS01129424.1:0-27500 GCA_020271785.1 Procambarus virginalis
CGTATCTTGTGGGGAAATGGTACACAGTTGTTCCATTTATCTCCCCCGAGTGTACCCGCTTTCTCTTCCTGATTTTTGAAACACCTCTGGACTCCTTGCGGAGCCTGTGCTCCGCTGGGTGACTTCAATTGTCGTCCTCTCTTTGGGGTGACGTTTTGACAAATACCGGGGTCGCTTCTTGAGCCGTTTCTCCTCTCTTCTTCCATGTCTCTTCTGAATTCTGGTGAGCCCACTCATTTGGACTCTCGGACTCGCACCCTTTCCTGTCTTGATCTTTCTCTCTGCTCTTCTTCTCTTTACTAGATTTCACGTGGCAGGTTCTTGATGACCTCCATGGCAGTGATCATTTCCTATCCTTGTTTCCTTTTTCTCTTTTCGCCCTTCCCTCTCTTTTCCTAGGTGGCAGTTTGCTAAAGCGGACTGGAACTCTTTACCCTCAGTGCTGCTCTCTCTGACCTTTCCTTCTTCCTCTCCCTCGCGCTCTCCTCCTTTTCATGACACTGTCTTCGACGCTGCCCTCCGCTCTATTCCTCGCTCTTCCTCTCGGGGTCCACGGAAGTGCGTCCTGGTGGAATGCGGACTGTGCTCGGGCTGTCGCTGTAAGCGTGCAGCCTGGAAGAGGCACCGCCGTCGGCAGACGACCGATTCTTTTCTTCTCTTTCGGAAAGCGAGTGCGGTGGCCGTAGGGCCATCTGTACGGCTAAACGTGAATGTTGGACTTCTTATGTCTCCACAATTACGTCCGAAAACTCCCTGCCACAGATCTGGAAGCGTATCCGCAAGATAGCGGGTAAGTTCGTTCCCGATGTTTCCCGGTCCTTCACCTCCGTTGTACTCTTGTGGCGGACCCGTTGCAGGTTGCTACTGAACTGGGTTCTCACTTTTCTTCTGTTAGCTCTGGTCTTCATCTATCCCAATCTTTCCTTCTTCGTAAACCTGTCCTTGAGTCTCGTCCTTTAGATTTCTGCACTCGTCTTCGACTTTCCTATAATGATCCCTTCTCTCTCTCTGAACTTCGTTCTGCCCTGGCCCTCTGCGGTTCTACGGCGGCGGGCTCCGATGGTATTCATTATGAGATGCTTCGCCATCTCCCTCCGTGCACGTCTCAGTATTTACTGAGTCTGTATAATCGGATCTGGGAGTCGTCGTCCGTCCCTGAGGACTGGCTCGATGCCGTTGTCCTCCCTGTTCGCAAACCAGGGTCTCTGGGTACTTCCCCTAAGGACTTTCGCCCTATTGCCCTCACCAGTTGTGTCTGCAAACTTTGAATGTATGGTTAACGTTGATGTCTGATGTGGTTCCTGGAACACCATCACCTCCTCTCCCTTCTCAATTTGGTTTCCGCAAGTGCCGCAGCACGACAGACGTCCTGGTGAACTTGGAGGTCTATATTCGTACTGCTTTTGCTGCGA
Organism: Procambarus virginalis; assembly: GCA_020271785.1. Classification (NCBI taxonomy): domain Eukaryota; kingdom Metazoa; phylum Arthropoda; class Malacostraca; order Decapoda; family Cambaridae; genus Procambarus; species Procambarus virginalis. Next base: position 1,413 of record WNGS01129424.1, read on the forward strand.
AGACCTTCGTTGTTGCCGTCCTTTTTGACCTGGAAAAGGCTTACGACACCACTTGGCGTTATCATATTTTACCCCAGTTCATTCTTTTGGCCTTCGTGGTCATCTCCCTCTCTTTCTCCGCAGCTTCCTCTCTCGTCGTTCCTTTCGGGTGCGCCTTGGTACCGCTCTCTCTGCCTCTTTTCAGCAATACGAAGGTGTGCCCCAGGGTAGTGTTCTGAGCACTACTCTCTTTCTGGTTGCCCTCAATGGTCTTCTTTCCTCTCTTCCTTCAGGTGTTTTCTCCGCTCTCTATGTTGATGATCTTACCCTTTGCTGTCAGGGTGATGATTCGCCTTTCCTTCAGCGCCGGCTTCAACTTGCGATTGATGCCGTGTCGTCTTGGGCCACTGATCATGGCTTTAAGTTCTCTACTTCTAAGACTTGTGCCATGTCTTTTACTCGGAAACGGGTCGTTCTTCGTCCCTCTTTGTCACTTTATGGACATTCCATTGAGTTCAAGGATTCCGCGAAGCTTTTGGGATTATTCCTTGACACTCGTTTGTCTTGGTCTCCCCATATCTCTTACCTCCGTGTTGAGTGCTCTAAGGCCCTTACCCTCCTTAGTGTTGTCCCATACTTCTTGGGGAGCGGATAGACGCACTCTCCTTGCTTTGCATTCCTCTCTCGTCCTGTCTAAGCTCGATTATGGTTGCCCTGCTTACTCTTCTGCTTCTCTTTCTGCTCTTCGCCGTCTTGATGCTTTGCACCATACTGGGCTGCGCCTCAGTTCTGGTGCCTTTCGTTCGACTCCCGTCCTTAGCTTGTATGTTGACACTGGCTTCCTATCTCTCCAGGACCGCCGTGATCGCTACTGTCTTCGCTATCTTGCGCAGTCCTTGCAGCATCCTTCCTCTCGCCTCTGTCGTGCTTTAACTTTTACCCCTCCTGTAGTTCCTGTTCCTCTTCACCACCTTCCTCTTTCTGTCCGGTTGTCTCGCTTACAGGATTCTCTTTCCGTTTGAGTTTTTAATGTTTCTCCTCGTGTTGTTCCTTCTTTGCCCCCATGGAGAGTCCCCCTTTCGCAGTTTTGTACATCCTTGACCCGCGTCACTAAAGCTTTTACCTCTCCTACGGTTCTAAAACGCCTTTTCCTTGAACACTTTTCTTCTCACTCCCGCTCCGTTTCTGTCTTCACCGATGGGTCTAACTCTGCGAACGGTGTTCTCTACTCTGTTGTTTTTCCTGATCGGACTTATATGTGTCGCTTACCTCCGGAGACTAGCATCTTTACAGCGGAGCTTTACGCTATTCTCTATGCTCTTCGTCTCCTGCTTTCTCGTTGTCAGTCTTCCTTTGTGGTAGTTGTCGACTCTCGTAGTGCCCTCATGGCACTCGGGTCCTTTAATCCGGTTCATCCAGTAGTTGTCGAGAACCAGCATTGGCTGTTTCTTGTTCACAGTAAGTTTAAGTCGGTTGAGTTTTGTTGGGTTCCCAGCCATATTGGCGTGTCTTTAAATGAGCGTGCGGATGCTGCCGCCAAGGAAGCTGTCCGCTCTTGTCCCATCTCTCGTAAAGGTATTCCATATTCCGACTTTTACCCGGTTATCCATTCTGTGGGAAAAACCTGCTGTGATTGATATAAGAGGAGACTACCAGGGACTTGTACTGAACTAAATTAAAAAATTTAGACTAATTTAGACTTTTTAAAATTTAGACTAATTTAAAATTTAGACTACACCACGGAGACTAAATTTAGTCTCCGTGGTGTAGTGGTAAGACACTCGCCTGGCGTTCCGCGAGCGCTATGTCATGGGTTCGTATCCTGGCCGGGGAGGATTTACTGGGCGCAATTCCTTAACTGTAGCCTCTGTTTAACGCAACAGTAAAATGTGTACTTGGATGAAAAAACGATTCTTCGCGGCGGGGATCGTATTCCAGGAACCTGCCCGAAACGCTACGCGTACTAGTGGCTGTACAAGAATGTAACAACTCTTGTATATATCTCAAAAAAAAAAAAATAGTCTGCAAATTAATTCAACTAAAATCTCTAGCTAGGGTTGTAAATCCTAGCTCCTCTTTTCCTAATGACAGATTATGGGCTGTAAGGGGCAGGTGGGGTGAGTGAATTAGTTGATAGGTTGATTGTAGATCCACATCCACCTGCCAACAGGTATCTCACATCAGCTTGTATTTTATACAAGGATAAGATTTAATAAATTCAGTTATTTGACTGAACACTGGCTCTGTTTAAATCAGAGATTTAAACATACACAGTCTAGCCTAGCACCTTAGCAATTAACAGCCAATACACTTATACTTTAAACAATACAACAATGTAAATTGTAAAAGTATGATAAATGACCTAAATATGGTCTGAGTACTGTTACTGAGTACTAAAATTATATTCAATTAAATGAACTTGTATGATTACTTAAAAAATAACTAAGCAAGCAATTGTTAACTTAATTTATATATTCAAGTATATGCAATGTATATGATCAATGTATATGATTAAATTCAGTCAGCTTGTTGAATCTCTTCCTACACTCTGGACACTCATGAGTATTTGTATTTATTGCGACTGAATCTTTTCCTGACACAAATGAACACTCATGAAGTCTAGAGCTTGGATAATACTCTGCTGTACCACAATATTAATAAACTCACAGAAATATGAGGCTTTGCCTCGCTTATAACCGACAATCAGACTTATAGAATATTAATGTTATACTAGCATTCAATTGGCAAAATAATACGCTACTGTAATAACATTCAATAAACTTATCTGAAGCCTGGTGCCTGTCTGACAAAGGGTGCCAGACTGAAGAACTCTCTTGGCGAGTTTAGGCACGATATTTTATATAACAGCGTTGCTGTATGATCTAGTAGCGTTGCTATGTGATTTGGACTGCGTTGCAGAAGAATGATAGTTGATGGTGAAGGTGGAGCCAAGTCACTGTGTGCTCTACTCTACACTTATAGATATAAATGTTCTAGGATTTTCCTTGTTGATATATTGTCCAGGTACTCCCCCAGTTCTAGAGAGTGTTCACTGGTGATAATGATATTAGATAAGGTGTCCTTGAGCTGAATAATGTTCGCTAAGGGACCGTCACCCTGTTCACAGTTGTGTAAACAAACGTTCTGTCGCGGTGTGTGGTGGGCGCTTCTCTTCCCGAGATGCCCCCCCCCCCATCTCCCTCGAGAGGGGTAACTTACAATGAATATTGATTGATTATTTTTACTGTCTAGACTTATGATTGAGATAAGATGCGATTATAATAAAATATGATATAGGATTTAAAGATTATAAGTAGTATTTGATAATACCACCGACTCTCTTTACGGATTCGATTTTATCTCTACCGGATATTGCGTCAGTGTTCCAATAAATTATTAATTAACAAATCCTTCTAGAAGCTTCTGGATCCTTGAGAGAACATGCACAAAGTCACGTAGGCATCTATAGGGCCCTATGGCATACGTGATCCAAGTGGCATTGTCATCTAGGATCAAGCTATGTTGTGAATCTATTGTGATTCTGATATGATTTTGATACGATTTTGATATGATATAGATATGATATAGATATGATATAGAAATTATACATTTCTTAGATGATTATTAGATATGGTGGGTAAAAATTTCCCACACATTCCTCCATCCTTACCCGTTGGCAGGCTTCTTGGTCGTCTGTTACTGGTAACAAACTCTGTACTCTGAAATGTTGTGTTTCCTCGTGGCCATCCTCCTATCACTGTAACCGGCGATGGGAATCTGCTCTGGCGAGGTTGCGTATTGGCCATACTCGCTTAACCCATGGTCACTTGATGGAGCGCGGCCCTGCTCCTTATTGTCCTAATTGCATTGTCCCTCTTACGGTCGTGCATGTTCTTCTTGAATGTCCTGACTTCCGGGACGAGCGTGTGTCTTGCTTTCCGACCGCCCCTCGCGGTCACCTGTCCCTCGATAGAATTCTTGGTGACTGATACTTTTGATATCGTTCGCCTTATGCGTTTTTGTTCTCGTATTGGCATCCTTGGTGATATTTAGCGCCCTCTGATTATTCCGCACATTTGATGGTGCTACATAGCCTCCCCGGTTTGGTGCCTTCTTTTGATAATTACTTACTTACTTCCCCGCCGGCACCTGAATGGTTATCTTGGGCATAGCATTTTATCGAATCACCTCATTTTTGGGGGCAACACGTGAGGAACACAAATGCGAATAAGCCTGAATGGTCCCCAGGACTATATGCGAATGAAAACTCACACCCCAGAAGTAACTCGAACCCATACTCCCAGGAGCAACGCAACTGGTATGTACAGGGAACGCCTTAAACCGCTTGACCATCACGACCGGACATAAGGAAGTGATAGCCTGAGCTATATGAACCACTTCCCCGCCGGCACCTGGATGGTTATCTTGGGCATAGCATTTTATCAAATCACCTCATTTTTTGGGGCAACACGTGAGGAACACAAATGCGAACAAGCCTGAATGGTCCCCAGGACTATATGCGAATGAAAGCTTAAGTGTTTTGTTTTTTAATAATTTTCCTTTCTTTGATAGGCAATTATATTCAGTATGAGTTCTTTGTTTACCAGTTATTTGATTGTGATTTCTATTTTTTCTTTTAGATCTGATGATGAATACGAGAAATATTCGAAACGTTATGCATTTTAAAGTAAAGAATCTGAAACAAGATATTCAGTATATCCCTGGTTTTCCTATTCATCTTAAATATATATATATATATATATATATATATATATATATATATATATATATATATATATATATATATATATATATATATATATATATTCATTAGTTGCTATACTAATTTATAGTATTGTCATTCATTTTATTATCCCCATCTCGTTCGTATTAATTTATTATGGGTCTGGGAGTTGGTTTACTATTTTCGATATTTTCTGTTATTTTACTATATTATATTAATTACATTAATTATTTTACATTTACGGATCCCTAGCCTTCCTGGTGTCCATTTCACTTTGCCTCAGATCTCCAGATCTTGTTGAAGTTCTTGGGGTACTGCTGTTCTCAGAATGCTCATTGACACTCCAAGACTGAACTCATCGACGCGTCTTAAGGCAGTTTCTTAGGCTAACTATTCACCTCTACCATGCTTTCGGAGGCCAACATACAATGGAGATCACTGTAACGGACTCGGTTACCATCCTTATAATTTGTTGTGTTCGTGTCACTCTGGACGCAAGCATATTGCAGTTACGCCTTAAAGAACTGTTTCTTATAATTGATTTATTGTTTATTTATATATTGATTTGTTATTATATACATATTGGTCATATAAATATTGATTATGTTGGGCTGTTCTATTGTTTTATATTATTCTAATGGATTATTTTGAAACGAGTTATTACTTGCTAGATCCCCCTCCCCTGGATTAACTTCTGCCCTTGACCCAGATACGGTAACTGGTCCCCCCCCCCCCACCTTTTTCACTTGTCTGGTTTTTTTCTCGCTAAAGTTCTGCTTGGTTTGGTAGTTACCTTACTTTGCTACAGACTAGTTTCCTGGAAGATCTTTTTCTCTTCCTTTCCCCTCTAGTCACTCCTATCCCCTGTGCCAGTGTTCCCTATCAGAGTTTTCCGCAGGGTATCACCCTGGCTTTATCAATTATTGACAGTTGCCCAGTTCGCTTCCGGAAAATGTCCCCCTCCTCTTACAAACTAATTCCAGCAGTACCCTTAAGGGGTAGGTTCCTTGCCCGTCACGTTCATACTGCATGCCCGTTTCTGCCCACCCTTACTGCCTTAATACTTCCAGAACCGACTCTGGAAGGCGCACAAGGTACACCATTGATGAACAAGGAAAAGGGATGGAGCCTGAGGGCAGACTACTGCACCTATGAAGTTGACACCACCCTCTCCGCCGGGGGGCGGGCCGCAGCGACAGCGACGGACACAGGGTCGACCCTGGGGAGTCGGCCTCGGTGTAGGCGGCTTCCCACTTCCCACACCCGCCCTGGGGCCGGCCTTACAGGATTGGTCCCTGTGAGGGCGGGCTCCAGCAATGACCTGCAGTCTTACGACATCGTGCACAGCGCCCCTACTTGGGTGTACTTTCCCCTGCTGTACGATCACTTCACAAGGACATTGCATGGGGGGTATACCTTGCCCTCTATGCTCTGGATCATCGCGATGATGCCCCGTTGGCCTCACCAAGGACGCTGTTTAACTTGCAGTATGTTAACTGCCTAGTAGAACGGTTAGTTTAACTTTAACTGTAAACTGTTTAACTGCCTAGTAAATCGGGTTTGGTACCTTTTTCAGTCGGGAGGAGCCTGGCTGTTTTTATTGCCCTCTGTTGGGATGCGGGCACGGTTGCTGTCACAGGAACGAGTGGACATATCCCTAGTTAATGGTTGGCGAGGCACGCTCGCCTTGCAAGGTCTAGTTGGTGGGCTCTTGCTTCTATGCTCATATGGCACCTCGCGATGACTTCAGCAAGGAAGCTGTTTCATTTGCTGATACAAATGAAACAGCTGTCCTGTTTCAAATGGAAACCTGTCACAGGCACGGTTACAGCCACAGCGCGAGTAGTCACATTCCTAGTTACAGCGGCCAGCCGCCGCGCTCGCCCTTCGGGGTTGGGGGTTCCGCGCCGCTGGCCTTCGCGGGATGGGGGGGGGTGCTCCGCTGGAACCCCCAAAGTGATAAGCCCACAGATAGCTAAGAAATATTACCATGAATTGTAATTGTCAGCGACGCTCGAACGCTCATCCACTCCTGACGACCCTGCTGCCCCTCCAACTTTATCAGCTGCTCCTTGAGCCCACAACATCCCAAACATGATGTAACAATCCCAGAAGGCAGCTAAGTACCCAGTGACCTAAATGTGACCGAAATATACGACAAAACCTAACCCTCTACCTCATCTCGACTTCATTAGTGTTGCTCCCTGGAGGAAGCTAACCTGACGTTTGCTGCTGCCACATCAACGAGTCTACCCCATCTGCCTGCGTACATCACTGCTGCTACCATGCAAAACAATTCTAAGCTCGGTAAGACCGCAATTAAAGATAGCACACCTATCAGGATGAACCCAAACAGCCAAGCTAGCAACAGGAATAACGTGGCTGTCTCCCCCCTAGTGGCTGCCAGGGGGGGGGGTACCCACCCTCCCTGCGTCAACAATAACAAACCTTCCCAGCTGAGTGGAGTGTCGTCACCGACTCGACCCATGCAACAGTTATGTAACCATATATGGAGCAACTTAAACGAGCTGCCTCCCCATGTTCTGACTTTAAGCGTCTCGCTGATAATCCATGGCTCAAATTATTGACTCAGGTACATGATGACCAAAAGTCTATAATCCGAGAGCAGTCGAACCTGATAGTGAAGCTACAGAGTGATGCTTTGGCCATGCACAAGATTAACCAAGATCTGTCTGCCAGAGTCGGCCACCTCGAACAGGAATTAAGCTCTCTGCAGATCTCGGTTACTAACTCTAAATCAGCAGAAACATCTAAGAAGCAAGAAGAGATGTTACAAAAGTTAGAGAACCATTTTAACTCCCTACAACAGCAACACACTGCAACCCAAGACGAATCAGACCAACTTAAGCTCCTTGATTCTGTTATCATCTCATCACATGATTTTCCCCATGAAACTGACAGAGAAGACTGTACTGCAATCGTGATCCAGGAATTGCGTACTAAGTTGAATTATTTAATCGAAGCAAGTGACATCAAGTCAGCTTATAGAGTGGGTACGAAATCATCTGGTACAAATAACAAAGATTCGTGTGAAGTTAGATAGCTGCTCCCACAAGTCTGACCTTATCACTGCTGCAGTCGCTAAGAAATCCAATGTTTATGTGAACGAATGTCTAACCAGATTCAGACAAAATCTCTTATTTAAACTACGTGGAATCTGCAAAAGATCCCTGCTATTAAACATTGTTTTGTGCGCGATGGTAAAATAATAGCTAGGAAAACTGACTTGAAAAACTTATGTCATAACCACTGAGGCACACCTCACTTCTTTCCTGGATGACTGTGGGATATCAGCTGAATAACCAGAACATAATTTGTAGTCTCACATACAACCAAAGTGTACTTAAGCTCTGCCTTTCCTTTCCAAAGGTTTTTTATTTTTATTTTTATTTTTTGTTTGTCATCTTTGCCTGTTTTACTCTTAATTATTTGGTCTTAGTTAATCCCCTTGTCACTAAACCTAGGGATTTTTATTACCCTGTTATATTTAAAGTAACTTGGTATTTGTTTTTTGTAATCATTTATTGGAATTAATTAATAGTATAATTGTTTTATAAGCATCTACCTCAGTATCATAGTAAAATCTTCCACATTAATATACTCTCACCCTGTTTATTTTTACACTTAGATTTATATTAGAGTAAATTTCAAGATTTACTTAGATTTACATGTCATCTTTTTTTTCTCTCGGAATTATCTATTTGAGCTCACTGTTTTCTTAGGTTCATACCAATTATAGGATTTTAATTAAGCATTACTAAGCTAATTATCTTCAAGATCATTTACTTTATGATTATTACTTTTCTTAATATTTTTTATTTTACATTTAAATTATCAGTCTCTACTGATTTTTTGTTTTTTATTTTATCTAACTTCTGTGTCCTTCCTGGCTATCTATTGGATCTTTATTTTACTTCTAAATTGTTACTATTTTATTGTATTTGCTTTTATTCTTGTGTTTTGCTATATCGTGTATCTTGTATCGTGGTCCCTCTGCTTCTCTATGCACACTGATATCGATCCTGATCAAACTCTTCTGTCTCATATCTACACCAACCAGCACATTGATCATCATTATTGCAAGTATTTCACAGCACACCAGGCTAAAAACAAACTTCAAAATAGCACCTGTTTATCAGTTTACAACCAAAATGTTAGATCACTTGGTAAACATTTTGACGATTTAAATGCATTACTCACAGCACTAGGTACTAACTTATCGTTCATTATTTTAACAGAAACTTGGTTAAATAAAGACTATACCCAACTCTACAACTTAGCTGGTTATAAAGTCATTCATAACTGTAGGCCTAATAAAAAAGGTGGTGGCACAGCTATATATTACCGAGATACATTTATCTGCAACAGTGTTATTAGTGACAGAAATGACTACTGCGAATATACTTTTGCTCAGTTTACAATTAAATCCCTTAAATCCTCTTTGACTATTGGAGCCATCTATAGATTTCCCAATACTAACATAGCTTCTTTCTCAGACAACCTAAGGAATCTTATTATTAACAACAATCTCAACAAAAACCACATCATTCTGGGAGGAGACTTTAATATTGACCTGGGTCAAAAAAATTGCTCTCAAGTTGACTATTTCCTCAACAGCATGAACTCCTGTATGCTAATCCCCACAACACCAAACCTACCCGAGTCACTCAAACATCAGCCACTACCTTGGATCACATATGGACAAACATAACAGCTCCCCTTGTATCTGGTATAATCTACGACAGAACAACTGACCACTATCCTACCTTTCTCATAGCGAACATGGACATAACACCACCAAAAAGCAAGAAAAACTTTCATCAGGCTACACAGTGAATCAGCTTTAGGCAATCTTCAGATGCACTTCACAATATTAACTGGGATTCTGAATTCAATAATACCCAGGATATAAATTCATTAGCTAACCTCTTCCTCTCCAAAATCTTAGCCTCTACAACCTTCATTGTCCCCTTCTTACCAAGCAAGTAACTGACAAAAGATTAAACAATCCATGGCTCACAAGTGGCATTCTCAACTCAATCAACAAGAAACATGAATATGAAAAGAAAACTTAGGATTGGCTTAGTTTCAAGGGAAGTAGCTAAAAGGTACTCATCAATGCTTACCAGTATCATAAGAAAGGCAAAACTTGCATATTATGTGAATAGATTCAGTGAAGCAAAAGGCAATATGAAAAGCACTGGAAAACCATCTCTAGTATCCTAGGAACTACAACACTCACATAACCAAATAAAACTCTACAAGGATAGGGACTATACCGTCAACTGATTTAGAAATGGCAAATGATTTAAAGTTTCTTTTCATAGGTTGGTTGCTAATCTTGCCATTAAAATCCACAGACTCAGACACATATTAANAGATAGATTCTGATACTCACGAACAATATACCATTTCAGATAAGCATGATTTGACGGCAATGAAACTCAAATCGAGCTCGCAAAGCTCGAAGGAGCAACAACAAAGCCGCCCACAACAACAACAGGAAAGCAGCTGCATCAGGAGCGTGAAGCTACATCAGAAGGGAAGAAGAGCCGAAGAACACGAGCTCCAGTTCAAGAAAGAAGAGGCCGCACTGAAGAAAGAAGAAAGTGAACGGGAGTGTGGCCTTACTCAAAGAGCGTGAAAAATTACAACTTGAAGTACAACGACAACAACTAGAGCATGCAACGCGACCACGACAAACGGCAAGCAGACTCGGTTCTAGACTATCATAGCAGAGAACTCGCGATAGACTACCACCAAGCTCGACTCCAACAAGCAGCAGCTAGTCTCCTCAAGTTTCAATGTCTCCCATGCAAGTAAGTAAATGCCCCCGTTCATAGAACGGAGGTTGATGTGTTCTTCACAACTCTTGAGACCCTTGCTAATCAACTTAGTTGGCCTGACGACCATGGGCTACCCTTCTCCGAGTACATTTAACAGGTAGAGCAGCCGTCACACTCGGCACTTTGGCATCAGAAACGACTACCTTGAAGAAAGCTGTGTTGGACGCCTACCTTCTCTCCACCGAAAGCTATCGACGAAAGTTCCGTGACTACGTCAAGGCAAGTACCACCACCTTCTTAGAATTTGCTAACACCAAACGGAGATATTTCATGAAATGGCTGGAGGCAGCACATGTCTCTACTTTTCCAGAGCTTGTCAAACTCATACTGGTTGAAGAATTTTTGAGACGTGTACCTCCTCCGGTCCGCCTCTCTCTCTTTAGCAAGCATCTATATCCAGGAACTATCACTACCCACGGTTCAGATTCAGAGGGACGTTTTGGACTTAAGATCCTGCGGGACACAGCGGCTCTACAATCGATCGTCTTGAAATCAGCTGTGCCCAACGTCGCCTACACAGGAGAGACTGTCTTCATCACTGACCTTACTGCTACTACTCCTTATCCTCTTGCCAGAGTTCACCTGATTGTCCCTTCGTGACCGGTGAAGTCCAAGTCGCCGTCAGGGAAAAGCCTTTTCCCATGCCTGGAGTGCAACTTCTCCTGGGCAACGACTTGGCAGAAGACCAACAACCGAACAACCTGATCGTCAAGGACATATCCCAGGTGGGTAACTCTGTGTTGGATAACCCGATTTTTGAGCATGTTCCAGCAAAGGTTCAAGAGAGTGATGAAGGTTCTCCTCCTGTTATGGTGACCACCCGTGCTCAAGCTGCACGACCACAGCCAGCTGACTCTACTGCTACCGCTGTCCCTCAGGACCCTTCGAAACTACCCCAAATCTGACCGCTTTGGAGTTCCGTAAGTTACAGAGAGATGATCTTACCTTGACACCATTATTCTTTCAGGCTGAGACCCAATCCGACAGTGTTCCTGGGTTCTTTATGGAGAACGAATTACTCTATCGCAGGTATAGACCCAGTAAACTGAAGGACGAGGACGATTGGGCAGACGTTGAACAACTAGTGATTCCTACCAGCCTGCGGCCCACGATTCTACACCTGGCCCACGGAGCACTATCACACTACGGGTTCAACAAGACTTACCATGGAATTCGACAAGACTACTACTGGCCAGGTATGGTTAACGATGTCAAGAATCATGTCAAACTGTGCCACGTGTGTCAGTTAGCCGGGAAACCGAACGTTTCCATTCCCAGAGCACCACTGATACCCATCCAGGTGCCTGAGGAACCGTTCCACAGACTTATTATTGACTGTGTTGGTCCTTTGCCTCGGACCAGTGCAGGCAACGCCTATATCTTAACTATCCTGTGTCCTACCACCAGATTCCCCATAGCAGTTCCAGTGAAAAACATTACGGCTGCTACAGTGGTGAAGAATTTATTGAAAATCTTCACCCAGTATGGATTTCCGAGGGAGATTCAGAGCGACTGTGGCACCAACTTCACCAGTGATCTCTTCAAACGGACTCTGGAGGAGTTCAACATCAAACAGGTACTGTCCAGCCCCTATCATCCTGCTTCACAGGGTTCTCTCGAGCGTAGTCATCAGACTATCAAGGCACTCTTAAAAAGTTTTGTAATGAGACCTCAAAGGATTGGGATAGGCAACTTGATCTCATTATGTGTATTTTCAGAAGTCTTCCCAACGAGTCACTAGGAGTATCTCCTTATGAGATGCTCTACGGACGTAAGTGCCGTACACCTCTCAAGGCTTTCAAGGATTCTCTACGTGATGCCACCTTCAGTGAGCATCAGAATGTGCCCCAGTATCTTCAAAACCTCCGACACATTCTAGAGAGGGTCCATTCCTTTGCTAGCAACAACCTACAGAAAGCCCAAGAGAGGATGAAGACTCATTACGACCAGCACTGCCAAGTAAGGAAGTTTAAACCGGGAGACTTAGTTCTTGCCTATTTCCCTATCCCAGGTTCTCCTTTACAGAACAGGTTCTCAGGACCCTACCGTGTTAAAGAGTGCCGGAACAACTTCAACTACGTTCTCGAGACCCCCGATAGGCGGCGGAAGACCCAGCTGTGCCACATCAATCTGCTCAAGCTCTATCATGGGTTTCCTCCCACTGTGTTAACCAACTTTACCTCATTTACAGGTCCATACAGCCACAGTGAGACCTTCCCTGCTTCTCCTTCAGAAAACACTGACACTGAGACAGCGCTTTCTAATTCGGAAATCCTTACTGACCTTCACAATCATTTTCAGGACGATAATAGTGCTTCACTCATCAAACTCATCAGAGAACATCAGGAGTTGTTTCGAGATGATCCCCAAGAGTGTACTGTGACTCGACACGACATCCAACTGCTACCTGACACCCAGCCGATTCGCCAGCCGTTCTACCGAATCAGCCCTAGCAAAACGGAAGTCATGCGTGCTGAGGTACAGTACCTCTTGGACCATGGACTGGCTACCCCCTGTGAGTCCCCCTGGGCCTCACCATGCATCTTGGTTCCCAAACCTCAAGGTAAAATCCGTCTGTGCACGGATTATAGGAAATTAAACAGCGTCACCATTAAGGACGCCTACCCATTACCCCGGATTAACGATATCCTTGATGCCATTGGTAATGCCCACTACCTGTCTCAGGTAGACTTACTCAAGGGCTATTATCAGGTTTGTTTAACGGAGCGAGCTAAGGAACTGTCTGCCTTTATAACCCCTTTCGGGCTTTTCAGGTACAACCGCCTTCCCTTTGGACTCTGCAATGCCCCGGCCACCTTTCAGAGAGCTGTCAACCGCGTCATCCAGGGCTTGGACAACACCTACGCCTATTTGGATGATATCGTTGTAGCATCCAACACCTGGAGCGAACACCTGCTCCAGCTACAACGATTGTTCTACAAGCTCCTGAAAGCCGGCCTCACCATCAATCTGGGCAAGTCCACCTTCGCGAAAGGTAAAGTGCGGTACCTGGGTCATGTTATAGGGAGTGGCAGCCTAGCTCCGTTAAATATCCATATTCAAGCCATCCAACAGTATCCACAGCCTACTACCAGGAAGCAACTTCTGCGCTTCCTTGGTCTTGCTTCTTATTACCGTAGGTTTGTGAAGAATTTTAGCACTGTTGCAACCCCCTTAATCACCTTAACCAGTCCCAAGCAACGGTATAATTGGACCAGGGAGCAAACCGTTGCCTTCGAACAACTCAAATTCCTCCTCTGTTTTAATCCTATTCTCGCCTCACCAGATATCAAGAAGCCTTTCATCCTCCATGTCGACGCCAGTGGTACCGGCATCGGAAGTGTCTTAATGCAGCAGCGAGGCGAGGAGGTTCTACCTGTCAGCTACTACAGTGGCAAGTTGAAGTCTCATCAGAAAAACTATAGCACTATAGAGAAGGAACTCCTCTCCATCGTCCTGAGCTTACAACACTTTGCACCATATCTGCAAGGTGCTAGGTCCACTACCATCTATTCGGACCACAACCCTCTAAGATTCCTACATCAAGCCCAATTCAATAACCAACGTCTGCTGCGATGGGCTTTATACCTTCAAGGCTTCAATCTGAAGATCTGTTACATTAAGGGGCCTGATAACATCATTGCTGACGCCCTCTCCAGAGTGCATGAGGTAGAGGCGGCTCCACCTCCCACTCTACCTCCCGTGAACGTGACTCCACCAGAACTGCAGGCTTCGGGGGAGAGTTGTGACAATCTCTAACAAGAGATTTAGCCTGCTCTTTCTGCTAGCATCCCGTTCAACACAATATTCAAGATACGTTATTCAGTGGCGTAAACGTATATATCAAGACCAGCCACGCACCTGCAACTCCCCCTCCCCCCACTCCTGCACACCTGGTCGACCCGCCAACTGCTACTCCCAGCCAAACTACCGACTTGCGGCCGTCCTGCATTCTCATTGGCCGTTCAACAACACACCACTCCAGCTCCACGCCAATCACATCCCTCGCCAAGCCAACGTCGGATCACTGGCAGCCCTACCAGTCAGAATATATCTAGTGCTCTTGCTGTGAACACCTACTTGACTCACCTTGTGTGATCAAATAGAGGTTGATAGCTTGCGCATATATTCCCAGCACCATTTATCTTTGTATTCCTGTTAACGTAACCAGTTCCCCCCTTTTCAGTTTGTTATATATATTTTTTACGTGTTTTACTTTTACATTATTTTAAATGCCAAGGAATTGTCTTTGTTTTATTTTGTTTTTTTAGATTAAGTAAAGTGCATTTTTTTATATTTGTGTTTTCGTGTATCTTACCTTACCTTACCACAGATTATCAGACAAGCAGTCACACTTTTTTTTTCCTTTTTTTTATAACTTACATGTATGTGGCCCAGCATTGACATCTGCTATTTGGAAGACTGCCGACCACCATTTCCAACACGTTACCGTCACAATATATATATACATATATATATATATATATATATATATATATATATATATATATATATATATATATATATATATATATATATATATATTGGTGTATACTGGCAGCAGGTTTTCTTTTAAACATGTCTCATTAAATATGACCGCATATTCTGTATTTACTATCTTCTGACTTAGGGCTTCTATCCCTCTAACTATTTTCTTAGCATCAGGGCTTAGCTGAAATAGGAGTTCTCCAAAACTCATTTTCGTAATTTCCGGGTGAAGAAAAGAGGTAAATTACTATAGAATGTATTACACTTATTTATACAATATGCACAACGTTTCGAACCTCCATGGTTCATTCTCAAGTGAATGAATTTTACAATGTGATTGTAAAATCAATGAAAACTCAAACTCAAATGAAAACTCACACCCCAGAAGTGACTCGAACCCATACTCCCAGGAGCAACGCAACTGGTATGTACAGGGACGCCTTAAACCGCTTGACCATCATGACCGGACATAAGGAAGTGATAGCCTGAGCTATATGAACCACTTCCCTGCCGGCCGTATCTTTGTGGGGAAATGGTACACAGTTTGTTCCATTTATCTCCCCCCCAAGTGTCCCGCTTTCTCTTCCTGATTTGAAACACCTCTTGGACTCCTTGCCGGAGCCTGTGCTCCTGCTGGGTGACTTCAATTGTCGTCACTCTCTTTGGGGTGACGTTTTGACAAATACCCGGGGTCGCCTTCTTGAGCCGTTTCTCCTCTCTTCTTCCCTGTCTCTTCTGAATTCTGGTGAGCCCACTCATTTGGACTCTCGGACTCGCACCCTTTCCTGTCTTGATCTTTCTCTCTGCTCTTCTTCTCTTTACCTAGATTTCACGTGGCAGGTTCTTGATGACCTCCATGGCAGTGATCATTTCCCTATCCTTGTTTCCTTTTTCTCTTTTCGCCCTTCCCTCTCTTTTCCTAGGTGGCAGTTTGCTAAAGCGGACTGGAACCTCTTTACCCTCAGTGCTGCTCTCTCTGACCTTTCCCTTCTTCCTCTCCCTCGCGCTCTCCTCCTCTTTCATGACGCTGTCATCGACGCTGCCCTCCGCTCTATTCCTCGCTCTTCCTCTCGGGGTCCACGGAAGTGTGTTCCCTGGTGGAATGCGGACTGTGCTCGGGCTGTTCGCTGTAAGCGTGCAGCCTGGAAGAGGCACCGCCGTTGGCAGACGACCGATTCTTTTCTTCTCTTTCGGAAAGCAAGTGCGGTGGCCCGTAGGGCCATCTGTACGGCTAAACGTGATTGTTGGACTTCTTATGTCTCCACAATTACGTCCGAAACTCCCCTGCCACAGATCTGGAAGCGTATCCGTAAGATAGCGGGTAAGTTCGTTCCCGATGTTTCCCCGGTCCTTCACCTCCGTTGTACTCTTGTGGCGGACCCGTTGCAGGTTGCTACTGAACTGGGTTCTCACTTTTCTTCTGTTAGCTCTGGTCTTCATCTATCCCAATCTTTCCTTCTTCGTAAACCTGTCCTTGAGTCTCGTCCTTTAGATTTCTGCACTCGTCTTCGACTTTCCTATAATGATCCCTTCTCTCTCTCTGAACTTCGTTCTGCCCTGGCCCTCTGCGGTTCTACGGCGGCGGGCTCCGATGGTATTCATTATGAGATGCTAAGCCATCTCCCTCCGTGCACGTCTCAGTCTTTACTGAGTCTGTATAATCGGATCTGGGAGTCGTCGTCCGTCCCTGAGGACTGGCTCGATGCCGTTGTCCTCCCTGTTCGCAAACCAGGGTCTCTGGGTACTTCCCCTAAGGACTTTCGCCCTATTGCCATCACCAGTTGTGTCTGCAAACTTTGAATGTATGGTTAACGTTCGTCTGATGTGGCTGATGTGGTTCCTGGAACACCATCACCTCCTCTCCCCTTCTCAATTTGGTTTCCGCAAGTGCCGCAGCACGACAGACGTCCTGGTGAACTTGGAGGTCTATATTCGTACTGCTTTTGCTGCGAAGACCTTCGTTGTTGCCGTCCTTTTTGACCTGGAAAAGGCTTACGACACCACTTGGCGTTATCATATTTTACCCCAGTTCATTCTTTTGGCCTTCGTGGTCATCTCCCTCTCTTTCTCCGCAGCTTCCTCTCTCGTCGTTCCTTTCGGGTGCGCCTTGGTACCGCTCTCTCTGCCTCTTTTCAGCAATACGAAGGTGTGCCCCAGGGTAGTGTTCTGAGCACTACTCTCTTTCTGGTTGCCCTCAATGGTCTTCTTTCCTCTCTTCCTTCAGGTGTTTTCTCCGCTCTCTATGTTGATGATCTTACCCTTTGCTGTCAGGGTGATGATTCGCCTTTCCTTCAGCGCCGGCTTCAACTTGCGATTGATGCCGTGTCGTCTTGGGCCACTGATCATGGCTTTAAGTTCTCTACTTCTAAGACTTGTGCCATGTCTTTTACTCGGAAACGGGTCGTTCTTCGTCCCTCTTTGTCACTTTATGGACATTCCATTGAGTTCAAGGATTCCGCGAAGCTTTTGGGATTATTCCTTGACACTCGTTTGTCTTGGTCTCCCCATATCTCTTACCTCCGTGTTGAGTGCTCTAAGGCCCTTACCCTCCTTAGTGTTGTCCCATACTTCTTGGGGAGCGGATAGACGCACTCTCCTTGCTTTGCATTCCTCTCTCGTCCTGTCTAAGCTCGATTATGGTTGCCCTGCTTACTCTTCTGCTTCTCTTTCTGCTCTTCGCCGTCTTGATGCTTTGCACCATACTGGGCTGCGCCTCAGTTCTGGTGCCTTTCGTTCGACTCCCGTCCTTAGCTTGTATGTTGACACTGGCTTCCTATCTCTCCAGGACCGCCGTGATCGCTACTGTCTTCGCTATCTTGCGCAGTCCTTGCAGCATCCTTCCTCTCGCCTCTGTCGTGCTTTAACTTTTACCCCTCCTGTAGTTCCTGTTCCTCTTCACCACCTTCCTCTTTCTGTCCGGTTGTCTCGCTTACAGGATTCTCTTTCCGTTTGAGTTTTTAATGTTTCTCCTCGTGTTGTTCCTTCTTTGCCCCCATGGAGAGTCCCCCTTTCGCAGTTTTGTACATCCTTGACCCGCGTCACTAAAGCTTTTACCTCTCCTACGGTTCTAAAACGCCTTTTCCTTGAACACTTTTCTTCTCACTCCCGCTCCGTTTCTGTCTTCACCGATGGGTCTAACTCTGCGAACGGTGTTCTCTACTCTGTTGTTTTTCCTGATCGGACTTATATGTGTCGCTTACCTCCGGAGACTAGCATCTTTACAGCGGAGCTTTACGCTATTCTCTATGCTCTTCGTCTCCTGCTTTCTCGTTGTCAGTCTTCCTTTGTGGTAGTTGTCGACTCTCGTAGTGCCCTCATGGCACTCGGGTCCTTTAATCCGGTTCATCCAGTAGTTGTCGAGAACCAGCATTGGCTGTTTCTTGTTCACAGTAAGTTTAAGTCGGTTGAGTTTTGTTGGGTTCCCAGCCATATTGGCGTGTCTTTAAATGAGCGTGCGGATGCTGCCGCCAAGGAAGCTGTCCGCTCTTGTCCCATCTCTCGTAAAGGTATTCCATATTCCGACTTTTACCCGGTTATCCATTCTGTGGGAAAAACCTGCTGTGATTGATATAAGAGGAGACTACCAGGGACTTGTACTGAACTAAATTAAAAAATTTAGACTAATTTAGACTTTTTAAAATTTAGACTAATTTAAAATTTAGACTACACCACGGAGACTAAATTTAGTCTCCGTGGTGTAGTGGTAAGACACTCGCCTGGCGTTCCGCGAGCGCTATGTCATGGGTTCGTATCCTGGCCGGGGAGGATTTACTGGGCGCAATTCCTTAACTGTAGCCTCTGTTTAACGCAACAGTAAAATGTGTACTTGGATGAAAAAACGATTCTTCGCGGCGGGGATCGTATTCCAGGAACCTGCCCGAAACGCTACGCGTACTAGTGGCTGTACAAGAATGTAACAACTCTTGTATATATCTCAAAAAAAAAAAAAATAGTCTGCAAATTAATTCAACTAAAATCTCTAGCTAGGGTTGTAAATCCTAGCTCCTCTTTTCCTAATGACAGATTATGGGCTGTAAGGGGCAGGTGGGGTGAGTGAATTAGTTGATAGGTTGATTGTAGATCCACATCCACCTGCCAACAGGTATCTCACATCAGCTTGTATTTTATACAAGGATAAGATTTAATAAATTCAGTTATTTGACTGAACACTGGCTCTGTTTAAATCAGAGATTTAAACATACACAGTCTAGCCTAGCACCTTAGCAATTAACAGCCAATACACTTATACTTTAAACAATACAACAATGTAAATTGTAAAAGTATGATAAATGACCTAAATATGGTCTGAGTACTGTTACTGAGTACTAAAATTATATTCAATTAAATGAACTTGTATGATTACTTAAAAAATAACTAAGCAAGCAATTGTTAACTTAATTTATATATTCAAGTATATGCAATGTATATGATCAATGTATATGATTAAATTCAGTCAGCTTGTTGAAACTCTTCCTACACTCTGGACACTCATGAGTATTTGTATTTATTGCGACTGAATCTTTTCCTGACACAAATGAACACTCATGAAGTCTAGAGCTTGGATAATACTCTGCTGTACCACAATATTAATAAACTCACAGAAATATGAGGCTTTGCCTCGCTTATAACCGACAATCAGACTTATAGAATATTAATGTTATACTAGCATTCAATTGGCAAAATAATACGCTACTGTAATAACATTCAATAAACTTATCTGAAGCCTGGTGCCTGTCTGACAAAGGGTGCCAGACTGAAGAACTCTCTTGGCGAGTTTAGGCACGATATTTTATATAACAGCGTTGCTGTATGATCTAGTAGCGTTGCTATGTGATTTGGACTGCATTGCAGAAGAATGATAGTTGATGGTGAAGGTGGAGCCAAGTCACTGTGTGCTCTACTCTACACTTATAGATATAAATGTTCTAGGATTTTCCTTGTTGATATATTGTCCAGGTACTCCCCCAGTTCTAGAGAGTGTTCACTGGTGATAATGATATTAGATAAGGTGTCCTTGAGCTGAATAATGTTCGCTAAGGGACCGTCACCCTGTTCACAGTTGTGTAAACAAACGTTCTGTCGCGGTGTGTGGTGGGCGCTTCTCTTCCCGAGATGCCCCCCCCCCCCATCTCCCTCGAGAGGGGTAACTTACAATGAATATTGATTGATTATTTTTACTGTCTAGACTTATGATTGAGATAAGATGCGATTATAATAAAATATGATATAGGATTTAAAGATTATAAGTAGTATTTGATAATACCACCGACTCTCTTTACGGATTCGATTTTATCTCTACCGGATATTGCGTCAGTGTTCCAATAAATTATTAATTAACAAATCCTTCTAGAAGCTTCTGGATCCTTGAGAGAACATGCACAAAGTCACGTAGGCATCTATAGGGCCCTATGGCATACGTGATCCAAGTGGCATTGTCATCTAGGATCAAGCTATGTTGTGAATCTATTGTGATTCTGATATGATTTTGATACGATTTTGATATGATATAGATATGATATAGATATGATATAGAAATTATACATTTCTTAGATGATTATTAGATATGGTGGGTAAAAATTTCCCACACATTCCTCCATCCTTACCCGTTGGCAGGCTTCTTGGTCGTCTGTTACTGGTAACAAACTCTGTACTCTGAAATGTTGTGTTTCCTCGTGGCCATCCTCCTATCACTGTAACCGGCGATGGGAATCTGCTCTGGCGAGGTTGCGTATTGGCCATACTCGCTTAACCCATGGTCACTTGATGGAGCGCGGCCCTGCTCCTTATTGTCCTAATTGCATTGTCCCTCTTACGGTCGTGCATGTTCTTCTTGAATGTCCTGACTTCCGGGACGAGCGTGTGTCTTGCTTTCCGACCGCCCCTCGCGGTCACCTGTCCCTCGATAGAATTCTTGGTGACTGATACTTTTGATATCGTTCGCCTTATGCGTTTTTGTTCTCGTATTGGCATCCTTGGTGATATTTAGCGCCCTCTGATTATTCCGCACATTTGATGGTGCTACATAGCCTCCCCGGTTTGGTGCCTTCTTTTGATAATTACTTACTTACTTCCCCGCCGGCACCTGAATGGTTATCTTGGGCATAGCATTTTATCGAATCACCTCATTTTTGGGGGCAACACGTGAGGAACACAAATGCGAATAAGCCTGAATGGTCCCCAGGACTATATGCGAATGAAAACTCACACCCCAGAAGTAACTCGAACCCATACTCCCAGGAGCAACGCAACTGGTATGTACAGGGAACGCCTTAAACCGCTTGACCATCACGACCGGACATAAGGAAGTGATAGCCTGAGCTATATGAACCACTTCCCCGCCGGCACCTGGATGGTTATCTTGGGCATAGCATTTTATCAAATCACCTCATTTTTTGGGGCAACACGTGAGGAACACAAATGCGAACAAGCCTGAATGGTCCCCAGGACTATATGCGAATGAAAGCTTAAGTGTTTTGTTTTTTAATAATTTTCCTTTCTTTGATAGGCAATTATATTCAGTATGAGTTCTTTGTTTACCAGTTATTTGATTGTGATTTCTATTTTTTCTTTTAGATCTGATGATGAATACGAGAAATATTCGAAACGTTATGCATTTTAAAGTAAAGAATCTGAAACAAGATATTCAGTATATCCCTGGTTTTCCTATTCATCTTAAATATATATATATATATATATATATATATATATATATATATATATATATATATATATATATATATATATATATATATATATTCATTAGTTGCTATACTAATTTATAGTATTGTCATTCATTTTATTATCCCCATCTCGTTCGTATTAATTTATTATGGGTCTGGGAGTTGGTTTACTATTTTCGATATTTTCTGTTATTTTACTATATTATATTAATTACATTAATTATTTTACATTTACGGATCCCTAGCCTTCCTGGTGTCCATTTCACTTTGCCTCAGATCTCCAGATCTTGTTGAAGTTCTTGGGGTACTGCTGTTCTCAGAATGCTCATTGACACTCCAAGACTGAACTCATCGACGCGTCTTAAGGCAGTTTCTTAGGCTAACTATTCACCTCTACCATGCTTTCGGAGGCCAACATACAATGGAGATCACTGTAACGGACTCGGTTACCATCCTTATAATTTGTTGTGTTCGTGTCACTCTGGACGCAAGCATATTGCAGTTACGCCTTAAAGAACTGTTTCTTATAATTGATTTATTGTTTATTTATATATTGATTTGTTATTATATACATATTGGTCATATAAATATTGATTATGTTGGGCTGTTCTATTGTTTTATATTATTCTAATGGATTATTTTGAAACGAGTTATTACTTGCTAGATCCCCCTCCCTGGATTAACTTCTGCCCTTGACCCAGATACGGTAACTGGTCCCCCCCCCCCCACCTTTTTCACTTGTCTGGTTTTTTCTCGCTAAAGTTCTGCTTGGTTTGGTAGTTACCTTACTTTGCTACAGACTAGTTTCCTGGAAGATCTTTTTCTCTTCCTTTCCCCTCTAGTCACTCCTATCCCCTGTGCCAGTGTTCCCTATCAGAGTTTTCCGCAGGGTATCACCCTGGCTTTATCAATTATTGACAGTTGCCCAGTTCGCTTCCGGAAAATGTCCCCCTCCTCTTACAAACTAATTCCAGCAGTACCCTTAAGGGGTAGGTTCCTTGCCCGTCACGTTCATACTGCATGCCCGTTTCTGCCCACCCTTACTGCCTTAATACTTCCAGAACCGACTCTGGAAGGCGCACAAGGTACACCATTGATGAACAAGGAAAAGGGATGGAGCCTGAGGGCAGACTACTGCACCTATGAAGTTGACACCACTTTCTCCGCCGGGGGGCGGGCCGCAGCGACAGCGACGGACACAGGGTCGACCCTGGGGAGTCGGCCTCGGTGTAGGCGGCTTCCCACTTCCCACACCCGCCCTGGGGCCGGCCTTACAGGATTGGTCCCTGTGAGGGCGGGCTCCAGCAATGACCTGCAGTCTTACGACATCGTGCACAGCGCCCCTACTTGGGTGTACTTTCCCCTGCTGTACGATCACTTCACAAGGACATTGCATGGGGGGTATACCTTGCCCTCTATGCTCTGGATCATCGCGATGATGCCCCTTGGCCTCACCAAGGACGCTGTTTAACTTGCAGTATGTTAACTGCCTAGTAGAACGGTTAGTTTAACTTTAACTGTAAACTGTTTAACTGCCTAGTAAATCGGGTTTGGTACCTTTTTCAGTCGGGAGGAGCCTGGCTGTTTTTATTGCCCTCTGTTGGGATGCGGGCACGGTTGCTGTCACAGGAACGAGTGGACATATCCCTAGTTAATGGTTGGCGAGGCACGCTCGCCTTGCAAGGTCTAGTTGGTGGGCTCTTGCTTCTATGCTCATATGGCACCTCGCGATGACTTCAGCAAGGAAGCTGTTTCATTTGCTGATACAAATGAAACAGCTGTCCTGTTTCAAATGGAAACCTGTCACAGGCACGGTTACAGCCACAGCGCGAGTAGTCACATTCCTAGTTACAGCGGCCAGCCGCCGCGCTCGCCCTTCGGGGTTGGGGGTTCCGCGCCGCTGGCCTTCGCGGGATGGGGGGGGGTGCTCCGCTGGAACCCCCAAAGTGATAAGCCCACAGATAGCTAAGAAATATTACCATGAATTGTAATTGTCAGCGACGCTCGAACGCTCATCCACTCCTGACGACCCTGCTGCCCCTCCAACTTTATCAGCTGCTCCTTGAGCCCACAACATCCCAAACATGATGTAACAATCCCAGAAGGCAGCTAAGTACCCAGTGACCTAAATGTGACCGAAATATACGACAAAACCTAACCCTCTACCTCATCTCGACTTCATTAGTGTTGCTCCCTGGAGGAAGCTAACCTGACGTTTGCTGCTGCCACATCAACGAGTCTACCCCATCTGCCTGCGTACATCACTGCTGCTACCATGCAAAACAATTCTAAGCTCGGTAAGACCGCAATTAAAGATAGCACACCTATCAGGATGAACCCAAACAGCCAAGCTAGCAACAGGAATAACGTGGCTGTCTCCCCCTAGTGGCTGCCAGGGGGGGGGGTACCCACCCTCCCTGCGTCAACAATAACAAACCTTCCCAGCTGAGTGGAGTGTCGTCACCGACTCGACCCATGCAACAGTTATGTAACCATATATGGAGCAACTTAAACGAGCTGCCTCCCCATGTTCTGACTTTAAGCGTCTCGCTGATAATCCATGGCTCAAATTATTGACTCAGGTACATGATGACCAAAAGTCTATAATCCGAGAGCAGTCGAACCTGATAGTGAAGCTACAGAGTGATGCTTTGGCCATCACTCTGCGTACATCACTGGCTCACTGCATGGACCCTACACCAGTTCCTATCGACAACGACTCAGTGACCCGTAGGGGCGTCCTGCCCTTCTCAACATCTAAGGTACAGTGTTTGTGTCTGTGTTTACCCGTGGTGTACGGCCCCCCCCCCCTCCCCTTGCCTCTTGCTTTAAGATTACTGGCCCTGCATTTACGTTTAGTTACCTCTGCTAATTATTCCCGCAAATTATGCAGCGTCTTTCTGCATGTGTGTTTATTTATTACTGGTTTACAATTGTTTGTTTAACATTTTGCTTATTGCCTTTAAGTTATTAGGTAAAGTCAGCTAGGTTATGCCAGCTGCTGTGTCACAGGCCTCCGGCCTCTAGCTTTAAGTTTTCATGGACTTGTATTTACCATAAGTTTCCTTAATTTATTACTGATTTTTATGCAGTGTCAAGCTGCATGTTTTCTTTTGCTGGTTTTACATTTGTTTGTTTAACTTTTGCTTATTGCCTTTAAGTTATTATGTAAAGTCAGCTAGGATGTGATAGTTGCAGGGATCGGGCCCCTTGCCTCTTGCTTTGTTTATTCTGGCCCTGCATTTACGTTTAGTTTCCTCAGCAAATTTTCCGCATTTTTACATCGCTCTTGCTGCATCTTTTACTTTACTGGTTTACAGTTATGTTTGTTTAACTTATGCTTCACCTTTAAATTAAGTAAAGTCAGCTAGGATGCACTAGACGCTGTGTTCGGGCCTCATGCCTCTCCCTTTAAGTTTATCTTGGACTCGTATTATGATTAGTTCCATCACCAATTTATTGCTAGTTATGCATTGCCTAAGTGCATGTTATTTTACTTTCCGTTTTTCCTTTATACTTGTTTTCTTGACTTTGTCATTAAGTTATTGAGTACTGACAGCTAGACAGTACCAGTTTCGTTTACCAGTTCCAGTAAACGTTTCCAGACGTTTTGTCTGCCCGGTGTAGCCTGAAAGAATCTGCAGCCTCCTGGCTGCTGGTTTATCCAGACGTATTGTCTGCCCGGTGTAGCACGGATGTCACTGTGGCCTCCCAGGCCGCTGGTTATCCAGACGTGTGTCTGCCCGGTGTAGCCCGGAAGATACTGCGGCTTCCCAGGCCGCTGGTTTATCCAGACGTTTTGTCTGCCCAATGTAGCCAGGAAGGTTGTCATAGCCGCTGCCGTCTTAGCTGCCTGCATTCAGGGGTTGATGTCCAGCCGACGTTCTTCCCGCGATGTGTCGCTGTGTTCTAGCGGCTGATGCTTGGTTGGTTCTGTTGCAGCTGGTCCAGCCGTCTGCCCTAGTGTCCGAACCGCCGCTCTCTTCCTACGTTGTTGCTCCATTTTGGTGTCCAGCTGCTGCAGCTGTTGGTGTTCTGGCTGCTGACATTCCCGGCAGTCGGTGTTCTAGCTGCTGTGGGTGCAGCTGTTGCTGTCCCAGCTTGCTGCTGTTCAGGTGGAACATGGTCCAGCTGCTGACGTTCCAGCGGTTGTTGGACCAGCTCCCATGCTACAGCTGAAGTTGTTCCTGATGTTCCAGTTGAAGCGGTCCCAACTGATAATGCCCATCCTACTGCGTTCCAGCTCTCGAGGTTCCAGCTGCCGACATGCCAGCCCCCCGAAGTTCCAGCTGAAGTGTTCCAGCTGACGTTGTGCCTATTAGCACTCCTT
>WNGS01129430.1:0-13514 GCA_020271785.1 Procambarus virginalis
TTCCTAGTCAGAGTGACGACGCGAGGAACGACAGGCAGAAACATGATTTCTCTCCACATTTAGTTGGATTTATAACAGTCCAGGTTATCATTTCCTTTACTAAAAATTGTTACTTACTAATAAGTTTAATTTCGTAGTATACTACTACTTGCTGGAACTCCTTTATTTACTTGATATTAAACATTCTAGAGGAAATTATTTTAATGTAAATGATTTCACCTTAATTTCCTCGATTAGCTGCCCAACTTTAATAAGTCAATTTATGTTACGCAAAATTCTATTTTATCACAGAAGAATTTAATGTGATATTAATACTCGTCTTCCTTCCTTAGCTAATATATATATATATATATATATATATATATATATATATATATATATATATATATATATATATATATATATATATATATAGGGGGGTACCACCTCTGGTGCAATTATAGGGACCCACAGCCTCAGAGAAGGGAACACAGAGCATTCAGGGAAAAACTTGCCATTTAACTCTGAATACATGAGGGTGTTCGCTTCTCCTACCACCCCCCTTTTTTATGGTGTACACTTTATTAAGCAAGGTTATACAGTTACATATCTGATTGTATACAAAAAATGAGCATTAAGAGGACACAAAAATAGTTCGCTTCCTAGAGGCTGTAGATTTCCTCGAACTCCTCCGACGTTGGGCAGGAACCGAGGATGCAGCGAGCATTCCCCCTCTGGATCGCGACACTGAGGCGCTGAAAGAGAAAACTTGCCGCTGTAGGGTCTCTTGTGGTGTCAATGAGCTTGGAACCAAGATCCTTTAGAAACCTTCTTGCACTCTCTCCCCATGGGCCTAGGGTCTCAGACCCTATTGGAACGAAGTTGTACCGATGATCTAATTGCCTATACTTGGCTGACTTGTCTCTTTCTCTGTGTGTCGCCGCAGCTCCTGCTGTGCCGACAGAGAGGTTGATGTATGTGGCTGCCAGGGTGGATACGCAAGTATAGTCCCATGCCAACTGTCTGCCATCCTTCCACGGACGCAGTGTGATTCCGTCTGGTCGGCCGGCAAAGCTAACAGAGTCACGGTTCAGAAGGTTGCGGGGCTCTCTCTCCGCTGGACACTGGGCAGAGGCAAGGCTTCTTTTAATGATGTCGTTTACTTCGTCGTGTCTAGTGTGCCAACCACCAGATTTTCCACAGTGCAGGCCATGCAATCCATATTCGTCAGCATCTGCCTCGCCGCAAATACACCTATGAACAGTGTGGATAGGGGCAGCAAGACGGAGAGCGACTGCAATACGGAGCTCCTGCGGATCAAGATGTGTGCCTGTCGCAGACATAGGGACTGCCAAAAGGAAGTCCCCTGCATGGGGAGCCTGCACAGCTGTGAGGCGTGCACGATCACTGGGGGTTGTTGCTGCCTCCAGCAAAGCTGTGGCTTCTTTGTCTGCAATGGGGCTGTCCCAACTGGATTGTTTCTTGGCTTTCGGCATGGCTGGTCTGAGTGCTGGGTCTGCCATGGCACCCCATTTCGTGTCGCATTCCGTGTAGTGGGGGTCCTGTATCCCCGCTACATCACTGAGAGTGTCAGGTAGAATTTCCTTAACCAGGTCATCTGATGCTGAGGAGGAAGACAGGAAGGCTGGGACAGCAATTTGGGTGGCGGTGCGGACACCCAAGCCACCGAGCCTAACAGGAAGAGTGGCTTGTTTCCACTGGCACTCGTTGAGGGAGAGATTAACAACTTTCTCCAGCATGGTCTTCAGTAAGAAGTCATACTCTTCAAGCTTTCGGTTGTCGTAAGATGGAAAGTAGGTTAGCCTCGGAAGGGATAGGCATTTGGTGAGGAGATAAAAAGCATCGTGGGCATCGATGTCACCTATTCTGTCTTCCATCCTCCTAAGGTCTGCGATTTTCTTGTCAAGGATCTCCTCAATGGCATTAGACCCGAGGGGGGCTCCAAGGAGGGTGCTGTTCTCGGCCCTAATGACATGGGCTCCAGGCAAGGCAGACCTTATTCTAGCTACGATGTCTGGGTTGGAGGAGACTACTTCACACTTGGAAGGGTTCAGGACAAGACCCAGGCTTACTTCTTGCTCCCTTATTTTCCTGATGTCTGCCAAGAGGTCGTCTACGGTGCCAGCTATAGTGCCATCATCCAAAAACCAGATGTTGAACTCGCTGGACAAGCTTTCGGTGATTTCTTTTAAGACTAAGCAGAAAAGAAGGGGAGCAAGAGGATCACCTTGCTGAACACCTTCACATGATCTGATTTCATGTTCACCAAAGAGCAGTTTTGACTCACCACTGTAGCACGATAGTATGAACGGGTAGAGGGGCCGGAAATGGCGATGTACGGCACAAAGTACTGCATCTCTTCTGACCATGTTGAAGGCATTCTTAAAATCCAGTTTGAGCAGGGCCTTTTCATCAGAAATGTTGGTGATGTATGCTCGTGCTGCATGGGCAGCCGCTTCACAGCCTTGGGGGATTCCAAATCCTAGCTGGATTGGTTTCAGTAATTCAGCCGCTTACTGGCTGACAATATATCCATTTATGCTCGAGATGTCTATCGAGATCTTCGCATGCGCAATCGGGAGGAGGAGGAAGACAAGAGAACGTCACCAGCCACGGCACGACTCGGACGCCATTGACAGCGTGCAGCAGAGCTACGATTCGACTGTACTTATTTTGCTTCCCCGACCAGTAGAGCGGTGCCACCTTATCTGGCACATTATAGCCGTGTCCCAGACTAGTATATCTGCAATTCCATAGCCAACGCCTTTCAAGCAGCAGCTGGAGGCCGAAGGATTGCTCAGTTCTCTACATCGACGGACACACGGCTCGGCAACTATTATTACCTTTTTGTTACCATGTGGCCACAGTTAACATTTAGGCTAATTGTCGTTAGGCCGTATATAAATTAACAAAATCCCGTACGTGTCTTTAGCAGTTTTACAAGCTAAATATGCAATTATATTCATTATTTCTGCAGAAGAAATTTACAGTGCTTGAATATAAATTGCACATATATTGGCAGAAGATTTCTACAGTTATCATAATGTAGGATATATTTGTAGTTACATATTATGTAGAAGATTTCTACAATGTAATTGCCTTCCAGTTCCAAGTCGATGTCAACCTAGGTGATAGGCTTTCCCACCTTCACTTGCAACAATTTGCCCATTGCAACACGTCGTCGGTGGAGCGTGGCAACCGTTTATACCTCTCTAGATTTACAGCTAAGCTGTCCCTTTTTTATCTGTAGTAACAACTCTGTAGTTACAGTAGTGATCTCACAAAGAGATAAATTACATTAACCCTTTGATTTATATCCACCGTACTATTCTATCCAGTAGTATATTGAGGTGCATTTACCTCCAATTAATATTATATAATCAACCTTATTTACTTTCATAATTTATTTACTCTGGTGAAGAACCAGCACCAGAATAATGCAAAGATGTATTAATCTTTTAGCATGTAACCCCCCAATTTTGTTCATATTAATTTGACTCCATTTATATAAGAAATACAGTTTCACTAAGATCCATAGGACACTAGTTCTTGGGATCAGTTTAATCCTTTGTCTCATTTTGTTTTCCACTTTTTCTCAAAGTGGTGGTCCTTCATAACTATCGAAGTATTTATTTAATTACAAGTTATTGGAGTCAGGGTTTTCCCCCACAAAATTTTGCTCCTTCGAACCAGATCAGTCAGAGCTAATATTAAAATCTATACCGGTTCTCAGAGCCCAAAACAAAATTTTGGTCCTGTCGAACTGGATAAATCCATCTACTAGATAGATAGCTGAGAATTTAAGCTATCCTATACATTAACATAACCATTAACACTATTTATCATGTGTTATTATTCTTAGGCTATTTACCAATATATCCATTATTTACGGCTGTCAGCAGAATTCCCATATTACAGTTTAAAAACCACTAATTATTATCAACATCTCTATTAATACTTATGTATAAAGTAGCCTTAGTGGGACATAGCCAATTGCCCACAACCCTTAGCCCTATACCTCACACCGAGGTGAGAATCTTTAGTCACCTGGAGCAACTGCTCACAATTTTTACAACAATCCAATATTAACAGCTGTATTAGAATAGCCTCACCATTTAACTATAATTTATTAATCACCACAAACGGGTGTGACTAGTAAGTCAAACTTAGTTATATGTTTATAATTTTTCACTTGTATTTCTAAGGACAAATATATATATCAAAACAAAAAATCCCAAAAACATAGCACCATATATCTGTATTACTGCACAATTGCATATATGCCAACCACTGACGAGGTAGGATATTTAGACTGTAATTGTACTAATGTTTGTACAAATGCAGCCTAAACCATTTAGTCATTCCTAGGTAGGAATTATTTAGCGAGTACTGTACTAGACAGTGCTGGTGTACATACATATTATTTAGATTGTGCTGACCCTGATTTAGGGTGGGTCATTTGTGCATTTAACATATTATTTCGTGTTAATATTATTATTATTATTATTTTTTTGGAGTACTGCCGAATGTTCACTGTTGGATCGAATGGTGATAATTGACAAGCTAGCCGGACGAAAGTTCAATAGTGGCATTCGAGTACTACTCAAAATATTAGCTATCCATTGTTAGGTAGGTAAATTAACCTCTAAATGAGGTAGTATAGTGTATTCAAATACTTTAGGCTATTATATTGATATTGAGCTCCATTGAATGAGCCAATATCCCAGTTACATCAGTAACCACTATTTACTATCAGATCAGTCCTTACCCAGCAAGATTGAAGTGGCTGACAAAAAGAAAAAGACCCTTACCGGTCTGAAAGGTCACTTGACCAGACAGATTATCAAGTGTCAAAATCTGTCACAACAGTCACCTGTTGACTACATTGAATTAGATGACTTCCTTCAAATTGCCGAAAGTAAATTCAAGCATATTAAACAACGTATGAATCTGTACTTGACAGAACTTTACCAAACCTCAACAAGTGAAACTGAACTTGAGGACATTGTAAATAATTTAGCCCAGTACGAAGATGATGTACAGGCTAAACTTCAACCCTTCAAAAAGCAGATTGCTGAAAACAAATTAACAGCCTCTACTGCACATCCAGATCCTGATGTCAAGTTACCTCAGATCAGTATACAACATTATGGAGTCAGAGGTCACTCCCTGCAGTACATTAAGTCTTACCTTACTGACAGGCTCCAGTATGTTTCTGTGAATAATTCAATTTCTCCCACCCTACCCATCAACATTGGTGTTACCCAGGGCAGCATGTTTGGCCCTCTCCTCTTTCTCATCTACAGTAATGACCTTCCAAATGCCTCCCAACATCTCAAACCAATTCTATTTGCTGACGATACGACCTTCATATACTCCAGTCCTGACCCCCTTGCTCTAAATGTAACAGTGAATACTGAGCTAAATAAAGTCCATCACTGGGTAACTGCCAACAAACTCACCCTCAATATTGACAAAACTTTCTATATTTTGTTTGGCAATAAATCCTCAAATCAAATAAATCTCAGGATTAACAATACCCAAATTTGTAACAAAGTAGATGGCAAATTCCTTGGCGTTCTCATTGACCGGAAGCTGAATTTCCAGGGACACATTCTTAATATAAAAAAAATCGAAAACTGTTGGCATTCTTTCTAAGATCAGATATGTACCTCGCCCTGCCCTGGTGACACACTATTATTCTCTCATCTATCCTTATCTCAAATATGGTATTTGTGCTTGGGGTTCTAGTACCCAAAATCATTTACGTCCTCTAATTACTCAACACAAAGCTGCTATTAGAACAATATCTCACTATGTCTGGGGCCAGACATCACTCTGTACCCTTACTCAAATCTCTGAATATGTTAGATATTAAGTCCCTGCACATCCTCTCATGTGTATATATATATATATATATATATATATATATATATATATATATATATATATATATATATATATATATATATATATATATATATATAATGCTGAACTGTAATGTCAGTCCTGACCTTAAAAGCTTCCTAGAAGGTTGTAACAGATCCCATGAGCACCACACCAGAAACAAATACCTATTTGATATTCCAAGAGTACAACTTAGTCAAACTAGAAATGCTTTACAAATCAAGGGACCTCGAATGTGGAATGACCTTCCCAATTATGTTAAAGACTGTACCTCTCCCAACTAGTTTAAGATAAAAACTAAGTACTACCTAATTAACTCGATGTAACCTACCTCACCCCCAAAATGTCAACCCATGTCTTCTATTTTAAAGAATGCTGTTTTGTTGACCAAATTGTAGTTTTGTTTTTTTCTGCCATGTTCCCCCCCCCCTTTTTTCCATTCTTTTCTTATTTTTTTCTCATCACAATTTATACTTTAATCTCAATTAGTATTAAGTTTTAGTCTGTGTTTTTTCCTGCCCGAAACGCTTTGCGTAATAGTGGCTTTAGGCATTGTATGTACTAGCTCTGTCTATAAATCCATCAACTTTTGTATCTTACCTTGTATGTATGTACCTTACATGATTAAAACTTTATTTATTTATAGTATACCCGCATTCTCTGGTAACGAGAATGACAGCTGGGATATTTTCTGGAGTAAATTCGTGGATGCAGTAGACTTTAAAACTAACATCCCTAAAACAACCAAGTTCACTTATTTACGAGGCTTGTTATGAAATGAAGCCTTGAAGGTAATCTCTAACATAACACTGACCAGAGATGGTTACGACCAAGCTGTTCAATTGCTTAAGAGCAACTACGATAACAAGGAAAGGACTATTACTATCTTAGTCCAAAAATTGCTGGATTTACCATCTGCTAATAATTCTACAGATTCTCTCCAAACTTTCAGACTAGAACTAGTCTCTACTCAAGGCCTTAAGCCTTAAAGTCCACATTCAGACTGCTGAATGGATGACAAAAGTAGTTGTAAGGCGCAAATTACCGAGAGAAACTTTAGATAAATTGTGTACTATGTACAATAAAATCTCTCTGACCATGAATGAAATCACAGAAGGTTTACATACCCTAGTCGAAAGACAAAAAGCCAACCAAGATGGGAAGTGTGTTTCAAACTTCTCTACTGACTCTCATCATAAACCCCAACGTACTGCAACTACTGTAGTAAAACCAGATTTCAATAAATAATCTCCGAAATGGAAATCTGGAAATGTAGGTACATACACAGTAAACCCTTCAAACCTCATAGTGTGCACCACTCCTACGACTTCTCCTACAGTAAAGAAGTCTTTGTTCTGCAATAATGATCATTTTACTTATAGGTGTAGTACTTATCCAGACCATAACACCCGAATTCATCGTTTGCAAGAGTTACACAGATGCACAAAAGTGCACGGGTCCTCATGACCCCAATAGCTGTACTGTCTCCTTGAGTATGTGCAACAAGTGCCACAAGGGTAGACACCATTATTCCTTGTGTGGTAGTGACCCCCTCACTGTCTGGCTCATTGTCGATGTGAGGGGGCTTGGTGGGCAGCTGCCGGAGTGTGTTGCTCCATGGGTCAGTCCTCTGTCCTTTTGCAGCCTTATGCTCCTGCTGCTGCCTTTACCAATTTTGCCAGACCCTTTTCCTCGTGTTTCATTTTTCTCCCCCCCCCCTCTTCTCCTATCAAATTGTCATTTCTTGCTGACCTTTTGCCTGTTTTGATTATTCTTTCGACCTTCTTTGTTTTGACGCCTGGGTGTTTGAGGAGGCATACTCTTGCACCCGTAGAACTGTAGTACCCAACGTCTCGAGCAAGGGGACCCTTTTATTGCCAATCCTCCTTTCGTCACTGAATCCGCTCTCGATGGACTCACGGTTCTTAAAGTGGCGTTTGTGAGGCGTATACTCACGACGCACCCCTGGGGGGCCCCGGCAAAATCGGCGATAGCTTCTTGTTGGGTGTCCTGCCTCTAATCGTGGTTCCATGGTGGGTGTGGGGGCACATTCGTGAATGAAAGTTTTCCCTCGTTTTCATGGCTGATAATGTTTCCTTTGTATTTTCTCAGGCTCGTGTGGTGGGCGACCAAGCCCCCGAGTCGAACTGTGTTGGAAAACCAGGCCCTGTAGCCCCTGCTGCATTGGGCCCCGACGACCTGACTACTCCCCTCAGCTCCCCTCCCTCCTCTGCGGTAGGGTCGAGTCCCCAGCCCCCAGTGGTGACCACCTCGTCCCCTGGCACGGCTTCGTCTCTCATTGTGACTACTGGGCCTTTTGCCCCATGAACTCCATGGGTACTCAACGCCGTTCCCGCCACGGCCGCACTCGCACGATCCGTTCCCGTAATACTACTTACAACGCCTTGTTTGGTCCTGCTACGTGGGCTAAATACTTTGATCTCCACCATCTGGATTATACTCCTCCTGACGATTTCTCCTTCCATAAACACCTTGTTGATTCCGTAGATGCCTCTGTTACTTTTAACTCAACCAGTTACGGTACGCATGTCGTCGCTGCTCCTTCTCAGGATGCAGCTACTTGCTTAGCCGCTTTGTCCTGCATTGGAGAGACCCCTGTTCGGGTCTCCAAAAACGCTCGGTTAAATGCCAGTGTTGGCACTGTTCTCTTCCCACACCATGTTGCAACTGGTGTTCGGCACCTCAAAGATTGCCAAGAGGATATTAAAGATATCCTCGAAGCCCAAGGCCATTCTGTTCTCCAGGTGGACACGTTTTTCTCGACCCCCACTTGGTCGTCGCCGTCAGCCCCTTCGAGTTGTAATAATCACCTTTGATAGTAGGACCCTTCCGCCCTCTATTATTCTTGCTGGTGCCAGATGCTCCGTTCAGGAGTACATTCCCTCTCCTAGACTTTGCAATAAGTGTTGGAAGTTCGGGCACGGTGTCCACAAATGCACCAGTACTGTGTATCTATGCCCCATGTGTGGAGACGATAGTCATTCTAAGTCCGAGTGCACTTCTCCCCAGGCTCGCTGCCTCAATTGCGGTGAGGCCCACCCTACCTTCTCACGCTTGTGTGTACACTACAAAGTCGAAGAAGCCGTCCTCAACTTGAAGCACCGTGATCGTCTGTCTTTTCCTGAAGCGAGACGCCAAGTTCGTTGTCTCACCCCTTTCGCGGGCGTATCCTATGTTCGCGTTTTGCGTTCTACCTCTCCTCGTCCTTTCCACCTTCCTCAGTCTCACAACCGTTTCCAGGCCTTAAACCCGTCCACACCCACCACCTCCTCCCCTATTCCTTTGCCTCCTGTCCCAGATGGTCTCCCTCCTGGTTCTCCATCTGGGGTTTCCCCCCTTCCTATCCAGTCCACCATATCTCCTTTGTCTTCTTCCCCATCTCCCCCCAATCTTTCTTCCCGACCCTCTCCCCATTCTCTTGACCCTCCATGCCACCGGTCTGTCCAAGCTGATATCCATCATCCTCCTGGCAATCTTCGTGTTATTCGCTCCCGCTCCGGCTCCTGTTCTAGTGCTGAGACCAGTGAGTCTGTCACCCGGTACGTTGTTACTGGAACGCCTGTCTCTTTGTGTCAGAAACGTAAGCCTGGCTCCTCTCCTTCTTCCTCTCCAACGGGTAAGAAGGCTTCGCTCTCTTCCTCACCCCCTCCCTCTGACTCTGTCACTACATCCCCTCCCATTTCAGTGGTCGAACCCCCTGTCCCAGATATGGAGGTTTCTTTCGCCCCCGATTCCCTCTCGGTTGCTGCCCTTGCTGAGGCGCACTCCCTGCTTCTGCCACCCCCCCCCCCTCCTCCAGCTGTCCTTGCCTGCCCCTCTCAGTTGTCTCCTCCCCCTCCGGGCCCCGTCAGTCCGCCTCTGGTCTGTCCTCTTGCTCCCTTCCCTTTATCCTTACTAAGTTTACCCATGCCCCCTAACCCTGATTTTGCCGATCCCGATCCTGACCCTGATCCTGAGATTCTTTAACTGTGTTCTTCTGTACCTTAATTTTTTTTTTGTTCTCTGTTATTCAGTGGAATATTATCTATTATTCAGTGGAATATTCATGGATTTTATGCTAACTTCCATGAACTCCAACTTCTAATTACACAGT
Organism: Procambarus virginalis; assembly: GCA_020271785.1. NCBI lineage: Eukaryota > Metazoa > Arthropoda > Malacostraca > Decapoda > Cambaridae > Procambarus > Procambarus virginalis. The sequence goes on from WNGS01129430.1 coordinate 10,022, forward strand.
TTTCACCGCTTTGTGTTTGACTCCAGGAACCCATGCTTGGTGCTCGTCCTGTTCACTTTCGTGGTTATTCCTTTCTTTCTCTCCCCCTAGCTCTTGCTGGGACCTGTAACTCTACTGCTCTCTTAATTCGATCCGATATTCCCTTCGTCCCCCCTACTTCTTCCGTCACCTATCCATTGTTCTGCTACCCGTGTTTTTGTGGGTAAATGGTATACAGTCTGTTCCATTTATCTCCTCCAAAATGTCCTGCTTTCCCTTAATGATCTTAAGCACCTCCTGGACTCCTTGCCAGAGCCGGTGCTCCTTTTGGGTGATTTCAACTGTCGACATTCCCTTTGGGGTGATGTCCTGACAAACACCCGAGGCCATCTTCTCGAACTGTTCGTCCTCGCTTCTTCTCTCTGTCTTCTGAATTCTGGTGAGCTCACTCATGTGGCCTCTCAAACTCACACCCTTTCCTGTCTTGATCTTTCTCTCTGCTCGTCGTCCCTTTACTTAGATTTCACGTGGCAGGTTCTTGATGACCTCCATGACAGTAATCATTTCCCTATCCTCGATTCCTTTTTCTCTTTCAACCCTCCCCTCTCCTTCCATAGGTGGCAGTTTGCCAAGGCTGACTGGTGCCTATTCACCCTTCGTGCTACTCTTTCTGACCTCTCCTCTCTGCCTCTTCCTCGCGCCCTCCTTCTTTTTTTTGACACTCTTCAATCTGCCCTCCACTCTATTCCTCGCTCTTCTTCTCGGCGCACATGGAAGTGCGTTCCCTGGAGGAATGCGGACTGTGCTCAGGCTGTCCGCTGTAAGCGTGCAGCCTGGAAGAAACACCGCCACCGGCAGACGGCTGATCCTTTTATTCTGTTTTGGAAGGCAAGTGCGGTGGCCCGTAGGACCATCCGTACAGCTAAACGTGAGAGTTGGAAATCTTATGTTTCCACCATTACGTCCGATACTCCTCTGCCGCAGATCTGGAAGAAGATCCGCAAGGTTGCGGGCAAGTTCGTTCCGGATGTCTCGCCAGTTCTCCACCTCCGTGGTACTCTTGTGGCGGATCCAGTGCAGGTCGCGACCAAACTGGGTTCCCACTTCTCTTCTGTTAGCTCTGATTCTCATCTTCCTCGATCCTTCCTTCTTCGTAAGCCTGTTCTTGAATCTTATCCTTTAGATTTCCACACTCATCTCCGCCATCCCTATAACGATCCTTTCTCTCTTTCTGAACTTCAATATGCCCTGGCCCTCTGCGTATCTACGCGGCGGGCTTGGAAGACATTCTTTAAGAGATGCTTCGCCATCTCCCTCCGTGCACGTCTCAGTATTTACTGAGTCTGTATAACCAGGTCTGGGAGTCGTCGTCCATCCCTGAGACTCGATGGCTCGATGCCATTGTACTCCCTATTCGGAAACCAGGGTCTCTTGGTACGTCCCCTAAGGACTTCCGCCCTATTGCTCTCACGAGTTGTGTTTGCAAGCTCTTTGAGCATATAGTAAATGTCCGTCTGATATGGTTCTTGGAACACCATCGCCACCTCTCTCCTTCTCAATTTGGTTTTCGCAAGTGCCGCAGCACGACTGATGTCCTGGTGAACTTGGACTTCTATATTCGTACTGGTTTTGCTGCGAAGACCTCCTTTGTTGCTGTCCTTTTTGAACTGGAAAAGGCTTATGATACGACTTGGAGATACCATATTCTGTCCCAACTTCGTTCTTTTGGCCTTCGTGGTAATCTCACTCTCTTCCTTCAAAGCTTTCTCTCTCATCGTACCTTTTGGGTCAGGCTTGGTGCCACTCTCTCTGCCTCTTTTCAGCAGGATGAAGGTGTGCCCCAAGGTAGTGTTCTCAGTACTACTCTTTTTTCCGGTTGCCCTCAATGGTCTTCTTTCCTCCCTTCCTCCTGGCAACTTCTCTGCTCTTTATGTTGACGATCTTACTCTTTGCTGTCGGGGCGATGATTCGCCTCTCCTTCAACGGCTGCTTCAACTTGCGATTGATGCCGTGTCATCTTGGGCCACCAATCATGGCTTCAAGTTATCTAGTACTAAGACTTGTGCCATGACTTTTAATCGGAAGCGAGTCGTTCTTCGTCCCTCTTTGTCACTTTATGGTCATCCCCTTGAGTACAAAGATTCCGTGAAGCTTTTGGGGTTATTCTTTGACACTCGTTTGTCTTGGTCGCCCTATGTCTCTTACCTCCATGTTGAATGCTCTAAGGCCCTTAACCTACTTAAGGTTTTGTCCCATACTTATTGGGGAACGGATAGGCGCACGCTCCTCTATTTACATTCCTCTCTCGTCCTGTCTAAACTCGATTATGGTTGCCCTGACTACTCTTCTGCTTCTCCTTCTACTCTTCGCTGTCTTGATCCTTTGCGCCATACTGGGTTGCGCCTCAGCTCTGGTGCTTTTCGTTCAACTCCTACCCTCAGCTTGTATGCTGACACTGGCTTTCTGTCTCTCCAGGATCACCGTGATCGCTACAGTCTTCGCTATCTTGCGCGATCCTTACAGCATCCTCACTCTCGCCTCTATCGTGCTTTGACTTTTACCCCTCCTGTAGTTCCTGTTCCTCTTCACCTCCTTCCTCTTTCTGTCCGTTTGTCTCGCTTACAGGATTCTCTTTCAGCTCATAATACCAATGTTTCTCCTCGTATTGTTCCATCCTTGCCCCTGTGGAGGGTCCCCCTTCCCAAATTTTGTACTTCTCTGACCCGCATCACTAAAGCTTTTACCCCTCCTACAGTTCTGACACGCCTCTTCCTTGAGCACTTTTCTTCTCACTTCCACTCCGTTCCCATCTTCACCGATGGGTCTAAGTCTGCTGACGGTGTTGGCTACTCTGTTGTTTTTCCTGACCACACTTATGTGTTGCCTTCCTCCGGAGGCTAGCATCTTCACATCAGAACTTTATGCTATTCTCTATGCTCTTCGTCTCCTGCTTTCCCGGTGTCAGTCCTCCTTTGTGGTGGTAGTTGACTCTCGTAGTGCCCTCATGGCCTTAGGGTCCTTTAATCCGGTCCACCCGGTGGTTGTCGAGATTCAACATTGGCTGTTTCTTATCTCCAGTAAATTTGAGTCAGTTGCATTTTGCTGGGTTCCCAGCCATGTTGGTGTGTCTTTAAATGAGCGTGCGGATGCTGCCGCCAAGGAAGCTATCTGCGCTTGTCCCATCTCTCGTAAAGTATTCCTTTTTCCGACTTTTACATAGTTATTCATGCCTCCATCCTAGCCTGCTGGCAGAGTTATTGGTCTTCTGTTTATTGGAACTAACTGCGTACTCTTAAGAGACGTGTGTCCCAGTGGCCTTCCTCCTGCCACTGTAACCGGCGGTGGGAAACAGCTCTGGCTAGGTTACGTATTGGCCATACCCGTTTAACTCACGGTCACTTAATTAATGGAGCGCCACCCTGCTCCTTATTGTCCACATTGCATTGTCCCTCTTAAGGTCGTGCATATCCTTGTTGAATGTCCTGACTTCCAGAACAAGCGTGTGTCTTTTTTT
>WNGS01129430.1:14514-107556 GCA_020271785.1 Procambarus virginalis
AGATGGAACCAGAGGTCAAAATTGAGCTTATTAACGACAATATGGCAGGGCACGCATAGAGAGAGTTAGCTGTTTGTAATCATCCCTGCCAGAAGTACGATTATTTGTGTGGCTCACAAAGCATGTAGACTCTTAAACTTGTTGTGGATTAAGTAACATTGTTATAAGTTTAACTACCCGTAGAATGAGGAAAGTAGCAATATGAGGCATAAGGGGAAGATGTTTTAATGTGTATAGCTGTATGATCAATTGGGCTCTTCCCGGCACCACACACGCATGCGGAGGGCTCGACTGGGACGGTCTTCTCTGCTGGCTGCTGTGCTGTTCGGACGCGCTCTCCTCCTTCCTCTTACTTCTTTATTTCTGTGACTTAGTTGGTTAAGTACTCCATTACTCAGTTTGTATATGTCTGGCATACCTATCGTTATATGTGTAGAGTAGTATACCTGGGGTGTAGTAAGTATATTTAAGTTTTTGTACCTGTTATGCTAACAGGGGTCCCAGTGTACCACGTGGTCCCCTACCCTAGGCTGACTCTAGTGTGTTATAGTAGAGCTTTACCCTAGCTTGCTTTCAGTGTAAAACCTTGTATCCTGCTAGGTGGACCAAGGCTTTTAACGTAAGATTGTGTGGTAAAGTTAGTATTAAATTGTTATTGGTGAGATTGTGTATGGGGGGTGTTAAGGGGTTAATAAATAAGTAAGTTTGAACAGAGTATCCCTTATTCCTGTGTGGGAGTACAATAATCATTTCCTAGACTAACCAGGTTTAGTAGCAAGCATTTATTATTGTGGATATTTTACTTTGGGGGCCGGGCCTTTTGTTCTCCCATATCTTGATACCTCTAGTCTACTTACCCTTACCCCTTAATAGTACCAGTTCCCCATAGCAACCCACTTTATTTTATAACAAGTGGTTGGCCAGTCCGGGAAGAACTATTATTGTAAAAAATTAGATCTTTGAATGCCAAAACTAAAAAATTCTTGTTTCCGCAGAACGGTTGTGTGCTAGCCTAGGGTCCAGCTCACCTGGCGTAGGACATTCATTGCACTGACTGGACACCCAACTGGATCTCTTCACGATTAAGGTTAGTGTGGCCTTGTGTTAGGGGCCGTGCAAATTTTTGTTTTTTTTTCCAATTTTAATTTTAAATTTTTCTGTGGCTAGGAGCTAAAATTTTTAGTGATGTCTTCTGACATGCAGAGACTGGCAGAGGAGCCTTCATTGGGGAAATAAAGAAACTTACCAAGTCTAATTTAGTATTGTTAGGCAAGGAATTTGGTCTAGAATTAAATGCCGCAAATAAAAAGTGGATCTTGTTGAATGAAATACTACAACATTGTATCGATGAAGGACTATTGGCAGAGGATACTCCTTTATGCCAGCCTAGCCAAACAGAAAGTGCAGCTCATACAGAGAGAGAGTTAGCTCTAGAGTTAGCAAGAATAAAATTAGAGGAGCAAAGACTCAAAACCGAGGAGGCTAGAATTAGAGCGACTGCCCCTAGACCTCCACCTACCGGGGATTCAAACCCCAGGCATTATGAGAAGAAGCATAACTTGCCTGAATTTTCAGAGTCGGATCCTGAAAGGTTTTTCAACCATTTTCAGAGATTGGCCCTGTCCATGACCTGGCCAAAGGAAGAGTGGGTGAAAATCCTACAGGGAAGACTCAGGGGTAAAGCCCAAGATATTTTTATTAATATGCCTGACGACGAGTGTTTTGATTATGATAAAGTCAGGGAACGAATTTTGAGGGCATATGAAATTACTCCTGAAGCTCACCGCCAAGCTTATCGCAACCTTAGGCCTACACACAACCAACCGTTCACGGAATTCGCGACTGATCAAAGTAGGCTGTTTGATAAATGGATTCGCTCGGCTAAAGCCGAAACATTCGAGGCATTGAAAGACTTAGTTTTAAAGGAACAGTTTATAGATAGTATGCCAGACATGGTAGCTCAGTATTTAAGAGGAAGGGTAGAGTTAAATTCTAAAATAGGGGATTTGGCCAAGATGGCAGAAAACTACCAGTTGGCGGGCAAAAGGCCCAATAAAAATAATTTTACCCCACAGAGTAGCAAAACTTATACCCACAGCCAGTCCAGACCAGCTCATTCTAAACCTTTACCTAATGCACCTTCTGTTTCAGACATAACTAACCCTGTTAAATTGTTTAGCCCCACGACACTCAAGAGTGAACCGAAGGGTAATTCGGTTAGTAATGTCTCTTCTCCCCGACGTTTTGTGGTCATTGTAAAAGTTCAACCCACCATATTAGCCGTTGTTGGCAACTGTACCCGGAAAAAGACCCAATGCTCTCGTTGTGACACAGGGCTTGAGGCCTTCTGAAGGGTTAGGGAGTAAGACTTCCAACCCACAGTGGTTGGACCTGCTTACCCCATTCTTATCGAAAGGGAGACTACTTTTGTCTGAGGGTTCTTCCTGGAGGGACGTGGTGATCTTCCGAGACACCGGTGCCATCCAGACTTTAATTTTAGAGAGTGCTTTGCAAGGTGCCAATACTCTCGACACTGGAGAGGTGGTACTGGTCGAGGGTGTCACTAGTGATACTCGAGCAGTACCCCTCCGTAAGGTTACCCTGGAATCTGATTTCCACAAGGGTATTTGTACAGTCGGAGTCACTTCGTACCTACCTTTCCCTAATGTTGATGTAATATTGGGTAATGATTTAGCCGGGGATAAGGTAGGGGACTCCAGACTGCCTGTTATGTTGCCTAACCCAAAGGTTTGCCTGGATTCACCCACCGCAGAGGATAATGTTGTGTACCCTGCGTGCGTGGTGACTAGGTCTATGGGACTTAAATGTAAGGGCAGCCCTGTGCTTGCCAAGGTGGTAAATCCCAAGGACACGAGGGACCTTCCGAGTGGTGAAAGCCCAGTGGACCTTGCGGACACATTCATGGCCCGACTCGATGACGGGGCCGAGGACATTGTGGAGAGCCTGCCACCCCCGCCTACCGAGAGTAGTGGGGAGGTGGAGGAGAACACTGTTGAGCCTCGGCCAATGGCATCTGACCAAGGCCTGGATGCCTCCTTGAGTGAGTTACAAAAAGCTGACCCCAGTCTTGCAGATTGTCACGAGACAGCCGTCTCTAGGGAGGAAATTGTAGACGCAGCAACTGGGTACTACTACAATGATCGGATTTTGATGAGAAAATGGAGACCTCAGAGTGCTCCCTTGTCAAATGAGTGGGAGGTAGTCCACCAGGTTATGTTGCCGACCTGCTATAGAGAAAGAGTTTTGTCAGCTGCCCATGATGATCCTATGGGGGACATCAAGGCATTAATATTACCTATCACAAAATCTGCAAGTATTTTTTCTGGCCCAAGCTGAAAAGCGATGTGGCAAAATTTTGTAATGCATGTATTGCTTGTCAACTTGTTGGGAAACCAAACCAGACTCCACCTAAAGCTCCTCTTAAGCCTATTGTCGTGCCGGAGGAACCATTTTCTCATGTGGTAATGGACTGTGTTGGTCCATTACCTAGAACTAAGTCTGGTAATATTTATCTAATTACGATGATGTGTATCACGACTCGTTACCCAGAGGCTTTTGCTGTAAGGAACATCCGAGCAAAGACTGTTGTTGCTCGTATGTTGCAATTTTTTTCCACTTTTGGACTGCCTCGGGTTGTACAGACTGACAATGGTACTAACTTTAAGTCTGATATTTTTGAACAATTTTGTAAGGACCATGGAATAACTCATAAGGTTTCCAGCCCATACCATCCACAGAGTCAGGGGGTCATTGAAAGGTTCCATCTAACTCTGAAGCAGATGTTGAAGACATCGTGCGAGAGTTCCCATACCTTCTGGGACGAGAACTTGCCGTATGTTTTGTTTGCTGCTAGGGAGGGGTTGCAAAGTTCACTGGGTTGTTCTCCTTTTGAGTTAGTCTTTGGCCATAAAGTTCGTGGACCCTTGCAAATGTTACAGGAGAATCTGTTAGGGAACGTAACGTTAACCGAAGGTTCGGCTTTCTTTGCGCAACACCACCAGAGACTCAAGGACTGCAAGGCTGCGGCACTAAAGTATCTTGGGAAGGCCCAAGAGAATATGAAAGAACGGAACGATGCCAAGGCTAAGTTGCGGGTATTTCAGCCCGGTGACCCTGTCCTGGTACTAAAGCCTCGACTGGGGAGCACTATGTCCCACAAGTACGAGGGCCCCTACATTGTGACAGAGAAGACTGGGGACCTCACGTACAAAGTGAGACACTCTGATAAGCGTAAACAGGTAATGCTCGTACACGTGAATCGGCTGAAGAAGTTCCAGGGCCCCAGGCCCATTGCACTAACCAATGTTTCCATTTCCAGTGAGGGAGGGGATGATTGTTCTGGGGACCCAACTAATCTCATTCTCAATAATTCTAGTTCTGTGAATGCTGTGGAGGAGGGACTGTCCCATTTGCAGATGTCCCAACGTGACGAGGTGCAGTCGTTGCTTGACGAATTCTCCAGTCTGTTCGGGGAGGTCCCGACCCAGACTGATGCCATTTACCATGATGTCGAGTTGACGGACTACACCCCCATTCGCCTTCAACCCTATCGGATGAGTCCGGAAAAGAAGGCCATCGTCCGTAAGGAGGTCGACTTCTTGCTCCAGCACGGCCTCATCAGGCCGAGCCAGGGCTCTTGGTGCTCGCCCTGCCTTTTGGTCCCCAAACCAGATGGCTCCTGGCGATTATGCACCGATTATCGGCAGCTCAACAAGGTGACCATAGTGGACGCCTATCCGTTGCCACGTCTCGAGGACTGTATCGACGAAATCGGGAACGCCACGTACGTATCGAAATTCGATCTATCGAGAGGGTACTATCAAATCCCTCTCACTGAACGTGCTAAACAACTAACGGCGTTTGTGACCCCCGAGGGTGTGTTTGAGTATCAAGTGTTACCATTCGGCTTGCGTAATGCCCCTGCCACGTTCCAGAGGCTAATGAACTCTTTGCTCGCTAATGTGCCAAATTGTCGGGCGTATTTAGATGATATTGTGCTCTTTGATATTAATTGGGCTGACCACATAGCTAGGTTACGCCAGTTGTTCACAGTGTTGAAACATGCAAATCTAACTTTAAATGCTAAAAAGTGTCATTTTGGCCAAGGCACAGTGACGTACCTCGGTTATGAAGTGGGCCAAGGAAAAGTGTTACCTCGACAAGACAAAATTAGTGCTATTCTGGACTATCCAGTGCTCAGGTCTAAAAAGGACATTCAACGATTTATCGGTATGTGTGCGTACTACCGACGCTTTTGTCAGAACTTTTCCAGTGTGGCCACTCCTCTCACAGATTTGTTGCGGAAGGCCGTTAAATTTAAGTGGTCATCGGACTGTGCAGAGGCATTTAAAAACTTGAAATTGATCTTAGCTTCCGCCCCAGTGCTTGCTAGTCCAAGGTTCGACCGTCCGTTTAAAATTCAAGTTGACGCGTCTGACTCGGGTGCTGGTGCAGTGTTGTTGCAAACTGGGGATGATAAAGTGGAACACCCAGTATATTATTACTCTGTGAAATTTGACAAGGCGCAGCGCAATTATTCGGTGATAGAAAAAGAGGCGTTGGCGCTAGTGCTAACTTGCAAAAAGTTCGAAGTGTACCTCACAGGTAATATAGTGGAAGTGTACACGGACCATAACCCATTAGTTTTCATGAATCAGATGAAGCAGAAAAATAAGCGCATCCTCAGGTGGGCATTGTACCTACAGGACTTTAATCTATCTATTATCCACCTACCGGGCCGGCTCAACGTGATAGCCGACGCTCTGTCCCGCTTGCCTGAGTAACATTCATCTGAGCCGCAGGAAGCCATACCAAATGTCATGCTTTAGTTATTTTTTTTTTAGGTTCTCCTGTGACATTAAATATCCCGTGTCCAATTTATTTACTTCCTTTTTTTTTTTTGTTTTGTTGGTGTATGTTTTTCTTTCAGAGAATTCCCTTGTAATTTTTTTTTTGACAGAAATTGTTGTTTGGTTGATTTTCTATTATGTCATGGATGTCCATTTTATTCTGTATACTCTTACAAAAAAATATGACTACTATTCTAGTAGTCACATTTTTTTTTCTCTGAAGGGGGGAGGAGTGTTACGACTCTGGGTTCTTTAGATGGAAACCAGAGGTCAAAATTGAGCTTATTAACGACAATATGGCAGGGCACGCATAGAGAGAGTAGCTGTTTGTAATCATCCCTGCCAGAAGTACGATTATTTGTGTGCTCACAAAGCATTTAGACTCTTAAACTTGTTGTGGATTAAGTAACATTGTTATAAGTTTAACTACCCGTAGAATGAGGAAAGTAGCAATATGAGGCATAAGGGGAAGATGTTTTAATGTGTATAGCTGTATGATCAATTGGGCTCTTCCCGGCACCACACACGCATGCGGGAGGGCTCGAGTCTGGGACGCTCTTCTCTGCTGACTGCCTGTGCTGTTCGGACGCGCTCTCCTCCTTCCTCTTAATTCTTATTTTGACTTAGTTGGTTAGTTGGTTAGTACTCCATTACTCAGTTTGTATATGTCTGGCATACCTATCGTTATATGTGTAGAGTAGTATACCTGGGGTGTAGTAAGTTTATTTACGTTTTATAGTACCTGTTATGCTAACAGGGGTCCCAGTGTACCACGTGGTCCCCTACCCTAGGCTGACTCTAGTGTGTTATAGTAGAGCTTTACCCTAGCTTGCTTTCAGTGTAAAACCTTGTATCCTGCCTAGGTGGACCAAGGCTTTTAACGTAAGATTGTGTGGTAAAGTTAGTATTAAATTGTTATTGGTGAGATTGTGTATGGGGGGTGTTAAGGGGTTAATAAATAAGTAAGTTTGAACAGAGTATCCCTTATTCCTGTGTGGGAGTTCAATAATCATTTCCTAGACTAACCAGGTTTAGTAGCAAGCATTTATTATTGTGGATATTTTACTTTGGGGGCCGGGCCTTTTGTTCTCCCATATCTTGATACCTCTAGTCTACTTACCCTTACCCCTTAATAGTACCAATTTCCCCATAGTCAACCCACTACTTTATTTTATAACATCCTTCCCATCTTCCTCAGACTCACAACCGTTTCCGGGCCTTGGACCCTGATACACCCACTGCCTCCTCCTCTGTTCCTTTGGGTTCTATCCCGAAGGATCCACCTCCTGGTCCTCTATCTGGGGTTCCCCTTCTTTCTACCCGGTCTGTCTTGTCTCCTGTGTCTTCTTCCTCATCTCCCTCCGTTCCTCCTTCCCCTCCATCTCTTGAATCTCCCTGCCGCCTGTCTGTGCGGGCTGATGTCCATCGCTCTCCAAACAGCCGTCATGTGTGCTCTCGTTCAGCTTCTCCTTTTGAGACGCTAGAATACGTTGCCCAGCACGTAGTTGCTGGGACACATGTCTCTTTAAGTCAGAAGCGTAAGCCTGGCTCCTCTCCTTCCTCCTCCCCGACGGGTAAGAAGGTTTCGCTTTCTTCCTCAGCCCCTACTTCTGCCCCTCTCGCTCCTTCCCCTCCCATTTCGGTGGTTGCGCCCCCTGTTCCTGCTATGGAGGTTTCTTTAGCCCCCATTTCCCTCTCGGTTGCTGCCCTTGCTGAAGTGTGCTCCCCTCTTTCTACTCCCCCTCTTTCTACTCCCCCTCTTCCTGCTGCTGTCCTTGACTGCTCCCCTCCGTTGTCTCCTCTTCCTCCGGACCCCGCCCGCCCACCTCTGGTCTCTTCTCCCGCTTTCTTCCCTCCATCTTTGCTCAGTTTACCCATGCCCCCTAACCCTGACTTTGCTGACCCTGATATTATTTAACGTGCTATGTTGCTCTTTCGCATTTGTATCTTCCTTGTTCTCTGTTGTTGTCCTTTCTCTTCTCGTCGTTGTCTATTCTTCAATGGAACGTTCGAGGTTATAACGCCAAGTTCCTCGAACTCCAACTTCTGATTTCGTGGTTTTCACCCCTTTGTGTCTGTCTCCAGGAGCCGATGCTTGGTGCTCGTCCTGGTCGTTTTCATGGCTATGCCTTCTCTCCCCCCCCCCGCTGGTGTGAGGCTCCTAATTCTTCTGCTCTCTTGATTCGCTTGATGTTCCCTTTGTCCCCTTACTTTTTCATTCGCCTCTCCATTGTTCTGCTGCTCGTATCTTTGTGGGGAAATGGTACACAGTTTGTTCCATTTATCTCCCCCCGAGTGTCCCGCTTTCTCTTCCTGACCTGAAACACCTCCTGGACTCCATGCCGGAGCCTGTGCTCCTGCTGGGTGATTTGAATTGTCGTCATTCTCTTTGGGGTGATGTTCTGATGAATACCCGAGGTCGCCTTCTTGAGACGTTTATCCACTCTTCTTCCCTGTCTCTTCTGAATTCTGGTGAGCCCACTCATTTGGACTCTCGGAATCGCACCCTTTCCTGTCCTGATCTTTCTCTTTGCTCTATTTCTCTTTACTTAGATTTCACGTGGCAGGTTCTTGATGACCTCCATGACAGTGACCATTTCCCCGTCCTTGTTTCCTTTTTCTCTTTTCGTCCTTCCCTCTCCTTCCCTAGGTGGCAGTTTGCTAAAGCGGACTGGAACCTATTTACCCTCAGTGCTGCTCTCCCTTCTGCCTCTCCTTCGCGCTCTCCTCCTTTTTCATGACACTGTCTTCGACGCTGCCTTCCGCTCTATTCCTCGCAGGGTCCTCGGAAGTGCGTTCCCTGGAGGAATGCAGACTGTGCTCGCGCTGTCCACTGTAAGTGTGCGGCCTGGAAGAGGCACCGCCGTCGGCAGACGGCCGATTCTTTTCTTTTCTTTCGGAAAGCGAGTGCGGTGACCTGTAGGGCCATCCGTACGGTTAAACGTGAATGTTGGGCAACTTATGTCTCCACAATTACGTCCGAAACTCCCCTACCACAGATCTGGAAGCGTATACGCAACATAGTGGGTAAGTTCGTTCCGGATGTTTCACCGGTCCTTCACCTCCGTGGTATTCTTGTGGTGGACCCGTTGCAGGTCGCTACCGAACTGGGTTCCCACTTTTCTTCTGTTAGCTCTGGTCTTCATCTTCCCCCAATCTTTCCTTTTTCGTAAACCTGTCCTAGAGTTTCGTCCTTTAGATTTCTGCACTAGTCTTCGACTTTCCTATAACGATCCTTTCTCTCTGAACTTCGTTCTGCCCTTGCCCTCTGCGGTTCTACGGCGGCGGGCTCGGATGGTATTCATTATGAGATGCTTTGCCATCTCCCTCCATGCACGTCTCAGTATTACTGAGTCTGTATAATCGGATCTGGGAGTCGTCGTCAGTCCCTGATGACTGGCTCGATGCCGTTATCCTCCCTGTTCGCAAACCAGGGTCTCTGGGAACTTCCCCTAAGGACTTTCGCCCTATTGACCTCACAAGTTGTGTCTGCAAACTCTTTGAACGTATGGTTAACGTTCGTCTGCTGTGGTTCCTGGAACAACATCACCTCCTCTCCCCTTCCCAATTTGGATTCCGCAAGTGCCGCAGCACGACAGATGTCCTGTGAACTTGGAGGTCTATATTCGTACTGCTTTTGCTGCGAGGATCTCCGTTGTTGCCGTCCTTTTTAACCGGAAAAGGCTTACGACCACTTGGCGATATCATTTTCTTTCCTAGCTTTCATTCTTTTGGCCTTCCGTGGTCTTCTCCCTCTCTTCTCCGCAGCTTCCCTCTCTCTCGTTCCTTTCGGGTGCGCCTGGTACCGCTCTCTCTGCCTCTTTCAGCAATACGAAGGTGTGCCCCAGGTAGTGTTCTGAGCACTACTCTTTTTCGGTTGCCCTCAATGGTCTCTTTCCTCTCTTCCTTCAGGTGTCTTCTCCACTCTCTATGTCATGANGCTGGATACTCGATTTCCTGTCGAACAGAACACAAAGAGTAACAGTCAATCAAGTAAAATCGAGTCCGAGCGCAGTTAAAAGCTCTGTACCTCAAGGTACAGTCCTTGCACCACTGCTGTTCCATATTCTCATATCAGATATAGACAAAAACACAAGTCACAGCTTCGTGTCATCCTTTGCAGATGATAAAAAATCAGCATGAAAATTACCTCTGCTAAAGTCATTGATAAATTACAAACAGATATAAACAAAGTTTTCGATTGGGCAGCAGAAAATAACATGATGTTTAACGGTGATAAATTCCAGGTACTCAGATAGGGCAAAAATGAGGATCTTAAACATAATACAGGGTACAAAACACAATCGAATCTGCTCATAGTAGAAAAACAGCATGTCAAGGATTTGGGAATAATGATGTCGGACGACCTAACGTTTAGGGAGCATAACCAAGCAAGTATTGCATCAGCCAGAAAAATGATAGGATGGATTACGAGAACCTTCAAGTCCAGAGATCCCATCACAATGGTTGTACTCTTCAAATCACTTGTGTTGTCCCATCTTGAGTACTGCTCAGTACTCACTTCCCCCTTCAGACCCCCCTCCCCGCTCAGCTCGTTGATGCCGTGAGGGGGGGCTTAGTGGGCGGCTGCCGGAGTGTGATGCTCCTTGGGACAGTCCTCTGTCCTTTTACAGCCTTGTACTCCTGCTGCCGTCCTCTCTAATTGTGCTGAGTGCCTTTTCCTTTTCCTTCTGTTTCGTTTTTCTCTCCCCTCATCTCCTATCTGCTTGCCATTTCCTGCCGACATTTTGGTTGTTTTGGTTCGTTCTTTGGATGTCTTCTATTTTGACGCCCGGGTGCTTGAGGAGGCATACTCTTGCACCCGTAGAACTGTAGTACCCATATGCAGGCGAAGAGTCACAATAACGTGGCTGAAGTATGTTGACCAGACCACACACTAGAAGTTGAAGGGACAACGACGTTTCGGTCCGTCCTGGACCATTCTCAAGTCGCTTGAGAATGGTCAAGCGACTTGAGAATGGTCCAGGACGGACCGAAACGTCGTCGTCCCTTCAACTGTAGTACCCAACATCGAGAGCGAGGGGAACCTTTTATTGTCAATCCCCTTTCGTCACTGAACCCGATCTCGATGAACTGTCGGTTCTTAAGGTGGCGTTTGTGGGGCGTATACTCACGACGCACTCCTAGGAGGCCCCGGCATGATCGGCGATAGCTTCTTGTTGGGTGTCCTGTCTCTAATTGTGGCTCCATGGTGGGTGTGGGGGCACATTCGTGAATGAATATTTTTCTTGTAGCGATGATGTTTGCTGGTTCTACTGTTTCTCTTTTACCTTCTCAGGCTCGTGGGGTGGGCGACCAAGCCCCCGAGTCAGTCCGTGTTGGAAGACCGGGCTCTGTAGCCTCCGCTGCTTTGGGCCCCGACCTTGCTCCTCCTTTGGCCTCTCTGACTCCTCCCCTCGGCTCCCCTCCCTCCCTCTGTGGTTGGGTCGAGCCCCAAGCCCCCAGTGGTGACTACCTCGTCCCCTGGCGCGGTTCCATCTCTAGTTGTAACTACTGCGTCTTTTAACCCCTCTCTCTGAGGGTTCTCAACGCCGTCCTCGTCACGGCCGCCCTCGCTCGATTCCTTCCCGTTCTGATACCTATCAAGCCTTGTTTGGTCCCGTTTCGTGAGCCAAATATTTTGATCTCCTCCCTCTTGATTCTGCGCCTCCTGACGATTTCTCCCTCCATCGACATCTCGTTGATTCCGTGGATGCCTCTGTTACTTTCAACCCTACTCGACTCGGTACACGTGTCGTTGCTGCTCCTTCTCAGGATGCTGCTTCCCGCTTGGCTGCCTTATCCTGCCTTGGCGAGACCCCCTGTTAGATATTTGACATATCCTTGATGCCCAGGGCCATTCTATTCTCCAGGTGGACACGTTTACTCGTCCCCCTCGTGGTAGTTGCCGTCAACCCCTTCGGGTTGTGAAGATTACCTTTGATGGTAGGACCCTTCCACCCTCTGTCATTCTTGCTGGTGCCAGGTGCTCTGTCCAGGAGTACATTCCTTCTCCTAGGCTCTGTAACAAGTCCTGGATGTTTGGGCATGGTGCCCTCCGCTGCTCTGGGACTGTCTCTCTGTCCTTTGTGTTGTGGCGAAGGTCACTCTAAGTCAGAGTGCACTTCTCCCCAGGCATGTTGCCTCAACTGCAGTGAGACCCATCCTACCTTCTCCCGTGCGTGTATCCATTACAAGCTTGAGGCAGCCGTCCTCAACTTGAAGCACTGGGAGCATTTATCTTTTCCTGAGGCGAGGCGCCAGGTTCGCCGGCTCCTGCCTTATGCTAATATCTCTTATGCTTGTGTGTTGCATTCTTCCTCTCCTTGTCCTTTGTTACGACTCTGGGTTCTTTAGATGGAAACCAGAGGTCAAAATTGAGCTTTTTAACGACAATATGGCAGGGCACGCATAGAGAGAGTTAGCTGTTTGTAATCATCCCTGCCAGAAGTACGATTATTTGTGTGACTCTCAAAGCATGTAGACTCTTAAACTTGTTGTGGATTAAGTAACATTNATCCAATCCTGACCTCAAAAGCTTCATTGAAAGCTGTAACAGAACCCATGAGCACCACACCAGAAATAAATACAGTTTTGATATTCCAAGAGTACGACTTAACCAAACTAGAAATGCTCTACAAATCAAGGGACCCAGAATGTGGAATGACCTTCCCAACCATGTTAAAGACTGTACCTCTCTCAACCAGTTAAGATTAAAACTAAACACTACCTGATAAACTCCCTGTAACCTACCTTACCCTCTATTGTCAACCCATGTCTTATTTTTTTTTATTTTTTTTTTTATTCAACGCTGTTTGTCTACATATTGAATTTGTGCTGCTTTTCAGTCATGTTCCCCCCTTTTTTGTACCTTTATTTGTATCTGTTCTCAAAACATTTTATTCTTTTTGTTCAATTAGTATTAAGTTTTAGATATTAATGTTTTCTTGCCCGAAACGCATTGCGTAATAGTGGCTTTAGGCATTGTATGTACTAGCTCTATCTATAAATCGATCCACTTATGTAAATCTCTCTATGTATGTACCTTTCCTGAATAAACATATTTATTTATTTATTTATTTAATCTGGTCGATTATCCATAATCTGGATTTCATCTTAAACTGGTAGAGAGGGGGACAGATTTTGACGTGATTGGGAAGATCATTCCGTGTTCTGGTCCCCTTTATTTGCGGAGCATTTCTAATTAGGTTAACTTGCACTCTTAAAATATCAAATAGGTAATTGTTTTCAGTGTGGTTACCTTGCCACGATTCCGGAGCTTAGCGTCCATTCGGCCCGGTCCTCGACCAAGCCACCTGGTTGCTAGACTGGTCAACCCAGGCTGTTTGACGTGGCTACTCGCAGCTTGACGTATAAATCACAGCCTAGTTGATCAGGTATCTTTGGAGGGGTCTATCAAGTACTCTTGAACACTTTGAGGGGTCGGTCATTTATACCCATTGTGTAGTGGAAGCGTTGTTGAACAGTCTCGGGCTTGTGATGTTGATGCGAGTTCTTTCGGAGTACCTATTGAACCTCTGCTTTTCAATGTGGGTATTCTGCACATTCTGCCATTCCCTCTGGTCTTATTTGGTGTTATTTCTGTGTGCTGGTTTGGGACCAACCCCTTTAGATTTTTCCACGTGTAGATTATTAAGTATCTCTCCTGCCTGCGCTCAAGAGAATACAGATTTAGATCTATTATTAGTTCCCAATAGTTTAGATGTTTTACCGAGTGGATTCTCACAGTAAAGGATCTCTTCACACTCTCCAGGTTAGCTGTTTCACCAGCTTTGAAAGGGGCGGTCATTGTGTAACAGTATTCCACTCTAGAGAGCACTACCCAGCAACACGAAACATGATGAAAACTTTCATATAGGTGTTCCTATAGGTGTACGAATAATTTGCATTGAGAATGTTGCAGGAGAGCATTTGAGAAACTTTAATCCAAAAATCCAAAACATAGGTTTTTTAATGATTTTTCTAGAACTATTTTGTTCCTAATGTTACAAATTAGGAAATTAGGAATTAGTTACAAATAGTTTTTACATGGTTAAATGTAATTTTTTTTTAATTCATTAATAAATTGTGAATGATATTTAATAGCTGTATGAAACCTTCAAAATACATTGTTATTCTATGATCAGATCAAATTAGTTTTCATAATTTTGCTAAAAATCGCTCTTTTAAAACAATTTGACTATGTATTCCACTAAACACTAATATCATTTTTATATATATAATTTATGTATTATTCCCAAAAATAATTTACATAAATTGTAAATGTTGCTTTATTAAGGTGTGAAACATTCTTAAAACTTTTGTTGTTTTATAAATTGACATGTTCCTATTAACTGTCTCAAGTGAACAGTTTATCAAACAAGAAGATTAATATTCGGTGCTGGTAGGTGACAGCTGGGTGTGGCTGCTAGCGAGTGTGGGTGCCATCCATACGCCCACCCCCTACCACCACCACCCACACTACCCTGTACAATCACCACCCACACTACCCTGTACAATCATCACCCACACTACCCTGTACAATCACCGCCCACACTACCCTGTACAATCACCACCTACACGATCCTATACAATCACTACCCACACAACCCTGAACAATCACCACCTTGTACAATCACCACCCTGTACAATCACCACCCAGTATAATCACCACCCACACTTCCCCATACAGTCACCACCTACACCACCCTGTACAATCGCCACTTACACCACCCTGTCCATCACCACCTACACTCTTCCCCTTACAATCACCACCCACACTACATAGTACAATCACCACCCACACAACCCTGTACAATCACCACCCACACAACTGTTCGGAAATAACCAACAGTTTTATACATCTTTGTATTTTATACAACCTTTGTATTAACCACAAGTAGTTACTAAAATTTCTAACTTGTTGATTTAATCATCATGATTTATTTTAAACATGTTGCCAGATTCTTCCTAGTCAGAGTGACGACGCGAGAAACGACAGGCAGAAACATTATTTCTCTCCACATTTAGTTGGATTTATAACAGTCCAGTTTATCATTTCCTTTACTAAAAATTGTTACTTACTAATAAGTTTAATTTCATAGTATACTACTACTTGCTGGAACTTCTTTATTTACTTGATATTAAACATTCTAGAGGAAATTATTTTAATGTAAATGATTTCACCTTAATTTCCTCGATTAGCTGCCCAACTTAATAAGCCAATTATGTTACGCAAAATTCTATTTTATCACAGAAGAATTTAATGTGATATTAATACTCGTCTTACTTCCTTAGCTAATTAAGATATATATATATATATATATATATATATATATATATATATATATATATATATATATATATATAGGGGGGTACCACCTCTGGTGCAATTATAGGGACCCACAGCCTCAGAAGGGAACACTGAGCATATATATATATATATATATATATATATATATATATATATATATATATATATATATATATATATATATATATATATATCCATTTACGCTCGAGATGTCTATCGAGATCTTCGCATGCTCAATCGGGAGGAGGAGGAAGACAAGAGAACGTCACCAGCGACGGCACGACTCGGACGCCATTGACAGCGTGCAGCAGAGCTACGATTCGACTGTACTTATTTTGCTTCCCCGACCAGTAGAGCGGTGCCACTTATCTGGCACATTATAGGCGTGTCCCAGACTAGTATATCTGCAATTCCATAGCCAACGCCTTTCAAGCAGCAGCTGGAGGCCGAAGGATTGCTCAGTTCTCTACATCGACGGACACACGGCTCGGCAACTATTATTACCTTTTTGTTACCATGTGGCCACAGTTAACATTTAGGCTAATTGTCGTTAGGCCGTATATAAATTAACAAANTCTTCCCCCTCCCCGCTCGGCCCGTTGATGCCGTGAGGGGGGCTTAGTGGGCGGCTGCCGGAGTGTGATGCTCCTTGGGACAGTCCTCTGTCCTTTTCTAGCCTTGTGCTCCTGCTGCCGTCCTCTCCAATTGTGCCGAGCATCTTTTCCTTTTCCTTCTGTTTCGTTTTTTCTCCCCTCTTCTCCTATCTGCTTGTCGTTTCCTGCCGACCTTTGCTTGTTTGGATCTTTCTTTGGACTTCTTCTATTTTGACGCCCGGGTGCTTGAGGAGGCATACTCTTGCACCCGTAGAACTGTAGTACCCAACGTCTCGAGCGAGGGGAACCTTTTATTGTCAATCCCCCTTTCGTCGCTGAACCCGATCTCGACGGACTGACGGTTCTTAAGGTGGCGTTTGTGGGGCGTATACTCACGACGCACCCCTAGGGGGCCCCGGCATGATCGGCGATAGCTTCCTGTTGGGTGTCCTGCCTCTAATTGTGGCTCCATGGTGGGTATGGGGGCACATTCGTGGATGAAGTTTTTTCTCCTCGTCTTTATGTCGTTGAATGTTCCTGTTGTACCCTCTCAGGCTCGTGGGGTGGGCGACCAAGCCCCCGAGTCGGCCTGTATTGGAAGACCGGCTCCGTAGCTCCCGCTGCGTTGGGCCCCGACCTTGCTCCTCCTTTGACCATCCTGACTTCTTCCCCCAGCTCCCCTCCCTCCTCTGTGGTTGGGTCGAGCCTCCAGCCCCCAGTGGTGACCACTTCGTCCCCTGGTGCGGCTAAGTCTCTCGTTGTGACTACTGCGCCTTTTGTCCCCTCTCTCTCAGGGGTTCTCACCGCCGTCAGCGCCACGGCCGCATTCGCTCGTTTCCTTCCTCTACTGATGCGTATCAGGCCTTGTTTGGTCCTGCTTCATGGGCCAAATACTTTGATCTCCTCCCTCTTGATTCCGCCTCCTCTGACGATTTCTCTCTCCATCGGCATCTTGTTGATTCCGTGGATGCGTCTGTCACCTTCAACCCCACTCGTCTCGGTACACGTGTCGTTGTTGCTGCTCCTTCTCAGGATGCAGCTTCCCGCTTGGCTGCCTTATCCTGCCTTGGTGAGATCCCTGTTCGGGTCTCTAAGAACACTCGGTTGAATGCCAGTGTTGGCACTATTCTCCTCCCGCCCCATGTTGCAACCGGTGTTCGGAATCTGCAGGACTGCCACGATGACATTCGGCATATCCTTGATGCCCAAGGCCATTCTGTCCTCCAGGTTGACTCGTTTACTCGTCCCCCTCGTGGTCGTCGCCGTCAACCCCTTCGAGTTGTGAAGGTCACCTTTGATGGTAGGACCCTTCCATCCTCTGTCATTCTCGCTGGTGCCAGGTGCTCTGTCCAGGAGTATATTCCTTCTCCTCGACTTTGTAACAAGTGCTGGAGGTTTGGGCATGGTGCCCTCCGCTGCTCTGGGACTGTCTCTCTCTGTCCTTTGTGTGGGGGTGAAGGTCACTCTAAGTCGGAGTGCACTTCTCCCCAAGCTCGCTGCCTCAACTGTGGTGAGGCCCATCCTACCTTCTCCCGTGCCTGTATCCATTACAAGCTTGAGGCAGCCGTCCTCAACTTGAAGCACCGGGAGCGTTTATCTTTTCCTGAGGCGAGGCGCCAGGTTCGCCGGCTCCCGCCTTATGCTAACGTCTCTTATGCTCGCGTGTTGCGCTCTTCCTCTCCTCCTTCCCACCTTCCTCAGACTCACAACCGTTTCCGGGCCTTGGACCCTGATACGCCCACTGCTCCCTCCTCTGTTCCTTTGAGTTCTGTCCCGAAGGGTCCCCCTCCTGGTTCTCTGTCTGGGGTTCCCCTTCTTTCTACCCGGTCTGTCATGTCTCCTGTGTCTTCTTCCTCGTCTCCCTCCAATCCTCCTTCCCATCCCCTCCTCCATCTATTGACTCTCCCGCCGCCTGTCGGTGCAGGCGGATGTCCATCGCTCTCCTACCGGCCGTCGTGTGTGCTCTCGTTCAGCTTCTCCTGTTGAGACACTGGAATCCGTTGCCCGGTACGTAGTTGCTGGGACACCGGTCTCTTTAAGTCAGAAGCGTAAGCCTGGCTCCTCTCCTTCCTCCTCCCCATTTCAGTGGTTGCGCCCCCTGTTCCTGCTATGGAGGTTTCTTTGGCCCCTGCTTCCCTTTCGGTTGCTGCCCTTGCTGAGGTGCGCTCCCCTCTTTCTACTCCCCCTCTTCCTGCTGCTGTCCTTGACTGCTCCTCTCCGTTGTCTCCTCCTCTTCCTCCTCCGGACCCCGCCCGCCCACCTCTGGTCTGTTCTCCCGCTTCCTTCCCTCCGTCTTTGCTCAGTTTACCCATGCCCCCTAACCCTGACTTTGCTGACCCTGATCCCGACCCTGATATTCTTTAACGTGCTGTGTTGCTCTTTCGCCTTTGTTTCTTCTTGTTTTCTGTTGTTGTCCTTTCTCTTCTCGTCGCTGTCTATTCTTCAATGGAACGTTCGAGGTTATTACGCCAATTTCCTCGAACTCCAACTTCTAATTTCGCGGTTTTCGCCCCTTTGTGTCTGTCTCCAGGAGCCGATGCTTGGTGCTCGTCCTGGTCGTTTTCGTGGCTATTCCTTTCTCTCCCCCCCCCCCAGCCGTTGCTGGGGCTCCTAATTCTTCTGCTCTCTTGATTCGCGCTGATGTTCCCTTTGTTCCTTTACTTTTTCCTTTGCCCCTCCATTGTTCTGCTGCTCGTATCTTTGTGGGGAAATGGTACACAGTTTGTTCCATTTATCTCCCCCCAAGTGTCCCGCTTTCTCTTCCTGATTTGAAACACCTCTTGGACTCCTTGCCGGAGCCTGTGCTCCTGCTGGGTGACTTCAATTGTCGTCACTCTCTTTGGGGTGACGTTTTGACAAATACCCGGGGTCGCCTTCTTGAGCCGTTTCTCCTCTCTTCTTCCCTGTCTCTTCTGAATTCTGGTGAGCCCACTCATTTGGACTCTCGGACTCGCACCCTTTCCTGTCTTGATTTTTCTCTCTGCTCTTCTTCTCTTTACCTAGATTTCACGTGGCAGGTTCTTGATGACCTCCATGGCAGTGATCATTTCCCTATCCTTGTTTCCTTTTTCTCTTTTCGCCCTTCCCTCTCTTTTCCTAGGTGGCAGTTTGCTAAAGCGGACTGGAACCTCTTTACCCTCAGTGCTGCTCTCTCTGACCTTCCCTTCTGCCTCTCCCTCGCGCTCTCCTCCTTTTCATGACACTGTCATCGACGCTGCCCTCCGCTCTATTCCTCGCTCTTCCTCTCGGGGTCCACGGAAGTGTGTTCCCTGGTGGAATGCGGACTGTGCTCGGGCTGTTCGCTGTAAGCGTGCAGCCTGGAAGAGGCACCGCCGTCGGCAGACGACCGATTCTTTTCTTTTCTTTCGGAAAGCGAGTGCGGTGGCCCGTAGGGCCATCCGTACGGCTAAACGTGAATGTTGGACTTCTTATGTCTCCACAATTACGTCCGAAACTCCCCTGCCACAGATCTGGAAGCGTATCCGCAAGATAGCGGGTAAGTTCGTTCCCGATGTTTCCCCGGTCCTTCACCTCCGTGGTACTCTTGTGGCGGACCCGTTGCAGGTTGCTACTGAACTGGGTTCTCACTTTTCTTCTGTTAGCTCTGGTCTTCATCTTTCCCAATCTTTCCTTCTTCGTAAACCTGTCCTTGAGTCTCGTCCTTTAGATTTCTGCACTCGTCTTCGACTTTCCTATAATGATCCTTCTCTCTCTCTGAACTTCGTTCTGCCCTGGCCCTCTGCGGTTCTACGGCGGCGGGCTCCGATGGTATTCATTATGAGATGCTTCGCCATCTCCCTCCGTGCACGTCTCAGTATTTACTGAGTCTGTATAATCGGATCTGGGAGTCGTCGTCCGTCCCTGAGGACTGGCTCGATGCCGTTGTCCTCCCTGTTCGCAAACCAGGGTCTCTGGGTACTTCCCCTAAGGACTTTCGCCCTATTGCCCTCAAGTTGTGTCTGCAAACTCTTTGAACGTATGGTTAACGTTCGTCTGATGTGGTTCCTGGAACACCATCACCTCCTCTCCCCTTCTCAATTTGGTTTCCGCAAGTGCCGCAGCACGACAGATGTCCTGGTGAACTTGGAGGTCTATATTCGTACTGCTTTTGCTGCGAAGACCTCCGTTGTTGCCGTCCTTTTTGACCTGGAAAAGGCTTACGACACCACTTGGCGTTATCATATTCTATCCCAGCTTCATTCTTTTGGCCTTGGTGGTCATCTCCCTCTCTTTCTCCGCAGCTTCCTCTTTCGTTGTTCCTTTCGGGTGCGCCTTGGTACCGCTCTCTCTGCCTCTTTTCAGCAATACGAAGGTGTGCCCCAGGGTAGTGTTCTGAGCACTACTCTCTTTCTGGTTGCCCTCAATGGTCTTCTTTCCTCTCTTCCTTCAGGTGTCTTCTCCGTTCTCTATGTCGATGATCTTACCCTTTGCTGTCAGGGTGATGATTCGCCTTTCCTTCAGCGCCGGCTTCAACTTGCGATTGATGCCGTGTCGTCTTGGGCCACTGATCATGGCTTTCAGTTCTCTACTTCTAAGACTTGTACCATGTCTTTTACTCGGAAACGGGTCATTCTTCGTCCCTCTTTGTCACTTTATGGACATCCCATTGAGTACAAAGATTCCGCGAAGCTTTTGGGGTTATTCCTTGACACTCGTTTGTCTTGGTCTCCCCATATCTCTTACCTCCGTGTTGAGTGCTCTAAGGCCCTTACCCTCCTTCGAGTGTTGTCCCGTACTTCTTGGGGAGCGGATAGGCGCACTCTCCTTGCTTTGCATTCCTCTCTCGTCCTGTCTAAGCTCGATTATGGTTGCCCTGCTTACTCTTCTGCTTCTCCTTCTGCTCTTCGCCGTCTTGATGCTTTGCATCATACTGGGCTGTGCTTCAGTTCTGGTGCCTTTCGTTCGACTCCCGTCCTTAGCTTGTATGTTGACACTGGCTTCCTATCTCTCCAGGACAGCCGTGATCGCTACTGTCTTCGCTATCTTGCGCGGTCCTTGCAACACCCTTCCTCTCGCCTCTGTCGTGCTTTAACTTTTACCCCTCCTGTAGTTCCTGTTCCTCTTCACCACCTCCCTCTTTCTGTCCGGTTATCTCGCTTACAGGATTCTCTTTCCGTTCGAGTTTCTAATGTTTCTCCTCGGGTTGTTCCTTCTTTGCCCCCATGGAGAGTCCCCCTTCCGCAGTTTTGTACGTCCTTGACCCGCATCACTAAAGCTTTTACCCCTCCTACGGTTCTCAAACGCCTTTTCCTTGAGCACTTTTCTTCTCACTCCCGCTCCGTTTCTGTCTTCACCGATGGGTCCAAGTCTGTGGACGGTGTTGGCTACTCTGTTGTTTTTCCTGATCGCACTTATATGTGTCGCTTACCTCCGGAGACTAGCATCTTTACAGCGGAGCTATATGCTATTCTCTATGCTCTTCGCCTCCTGTTTTCTCGTTGTCAGTCTTCTTTTGTGGTTGTTGTTGACTCTCGTAGTGCCCTCATAGCTCTCGGGTCCTTTAATCCGGTTCATCCAGTAGTTGTCGAGATCCAGCATTGGCTGTTTCTTGTTCACAGTAAATTTAAGTCTGTTGAGTTTTGTTGGGTTCCCAGCCATATTGGTGTGTCTTTAAATGAGCGTGCGGATGCTGCCGCCAAGGAAGCTGTCCGCTCTTGTCCCATCTCTCGTAAAGGTATTCCTTATTCCGACTTTTACCCGGTTATTCATTCCTCCATCCTTACCCGTTGGCAGGCTTCTTGGTCGTCTGTTACTGGTAACAAACTCCGTACTCTTAAATGTTGTGTTTCCTCGTGGCCATCCTCCTACCACCGTAACCGGCGGTGGGAAACTGCTCTGGCGTGGTTGCGTATTGGCCATACTCGCTTAACCCATGGTCACTTGATGGAGCGCCGCCCTGCTCCTTATTGTCCTAATTGCATTGTCCCTCTTACGGTCGTGCATGTCCTTCTTCAATGTCCTGACTTCCGGGACGAGCGTATGTCTTGCTTTCCGACCGCCCCTCGCGGTCACTTGTCCCTCAATAGAATTCTTGGCGACTCGGATACTTTTGATATCGCTCGCCTTATGCGTTTTTGTTCTCGTATTGGCATCCTTGGTGATATTTAGCGCCCTCTGATTATCCCGCACATTTGATGGTGCTACATAGCCTTCCCGGTTTGGTTCCTTCTTTTGATAATTACTTAATAAAATTACTGATAGTAACATGAAATTCTCTAAATTAATGAATTAATAAACATTGGAACATCTGGCAATCTACAGATGACTGAGAGAACAGGGCGACTGACCTGAGCTGAGGGCGACTCATTGCAATGGTGCCAAACCAACAAATGTCAATAGTATGAACTCATTATCACATCCTTCTGATTCTATCATCACTTTGAAAAGAACTACTACGTATTTCCTTGCTTAGTGAATAGCTTGGTACAAGCCCCAGATATACAATACTCTATAAATTAAGTGGTACACTTACACATGGCATTATTACCTTGTGGCTAAACTTGGAGGAGGGGCGAGGCGGCCTCGCTGGCGACCTGACCTTGGGTCAGTGGTGCCAGTTCACCAAATGACAAGCCTCCTATGTACTAAATGAACCGGAAGACAACTTACATGACTCCATAAAACTCTTCACTCCTCCTCCAACATACAATACGGAGACCTCAAACTATTCTCTACAAGGCAACATCGTAAGACAGAACTTTCAAAATACACATGACACCATCGTATAATCTCTTCCCCTAACACTGATGTGTTGTATCAAACCCAGGACAAAAGTTCCCTCTCACAGCAACTAACGTGCAGGCGCGCAAACGTGTCTATAACAATCCAATCTATATAGAATTATCTGTATATATTATTTGTCAATTATCAAAATAATGGATGCCTAAAAGTTGTAGATAGATAATACACCGATATAACTGAAGAAAGTCACATCCTGGCATAAATGTCTAAGGCTTCTGTGCCCAGTAATGTTTGCATGTCGGTGATTTTAGATTACTAGAATAAACATGGAAAATGGTGCTCAACTGTACTCATAATAGTAGTAGTTTAGAACAAAAATTTGTTCCAAGTAACATGGACTCAGAGTAATTCATATAAAAATTGGGAATAAGCCAGGGAACGGTGATCGTAAATAATTACGAATATTATCCATCATTTAAGCATAAAGACGAGCGCTTAGCGAGAAAAATTCGCTAAGGACTCGTCTTTATGCTAAATATTCTCGTAGCCTAACTTAATGTAACCTGTATAACAAAATCGTCAATGTGTCTATATTGTAACTTTTCGTATATAACAACTTCATGTACATAAAACTAATAGTTTATATAACATACTATACTAGAATAACTTTGTAACATTGTGTTAACAATCTTAATAAGAGAACAGTACACACAAAGAGAAACAAAAGTTAATCCTACTGTTTTGTAGTAACTTCACTAAAGGCATTAACTACACTGTCAAAACGTGTCTACAATATCATTTACTATGTCATACTGTTAATGTGTTACTGAGCATGTCTATTAAGCCTTCTCTCTGTAACAAACACTCCTCCTTTACTAACATAACTGTTTTTGTGTAGTAACAAAAATGTCTTCTTGCATTAACATACCTAAACTAAGGTGTCTAATAATTCATATCTAAAC
Organism: Procambarus virginalis; assembly: GCA_020271785.1. Taxonomy (NCBI): domain Eukaryota; kingdom Metazoa; phylum Arthropoda; class Malacostraca; order Decapoda; family Cambaridae; genus Procambarus; species Procambarus virginalis. The sequence goes on from WNGS01129430.1 coordinate 37,934, forward strand.
TAGCGGGGCATGGGAGAGTTGTCGACCATCGCTGCGTCTAGTATCTGGACTAACATGCCTCTGATGCCCAGCAGGTGAGGTACATATTGAGCAGAACCCGGGATCTGCTTCCCTCTGGCGTTGACCTGAAGCTCCCGGTGTAAGCTTCATGAAGCTTGGAAGGCCGGGGATGGGGCCTGTGTTCGTGGGATTGTGATAGTGGCGGGGATGGAATAGGCCGACTTTTCATAGTCTGTGGTTTGATCTGGTAGTACAGTTTGCTTGCTTCATGGGCCTGCCCAGCACAGGCGATTGTTTGGAATATCTTCATTGAGTGGTGTGCAAATTGCATGGTGAACACTCATCATCTGAAAAGCTACAAGAAGCTGGAGATTGGAGTAAAACAGGACAAACATTGGGGGCAGAGAAAGAGCAGAACGGTATCCATCTTTGCCGGCTTGGTTATGTCACATTTGTTTGGCATCCTTGGTGATATTTAGCGCCCTCTGATTATTCTGCACATTTGATGGTGCTACATAGCCTTCCCGGTTTGGTGCCTTCTTTTGATAATTACTTATGTCACATTTGTTCTTTACAATCAAGGTCGGAAATGAGTTTATTTTAATAAGTTAAAATGTCTCCCCGTCAAAAGGGCATAAATCGATAATCTACAGAACACTGTCCAAAAATCGCACGTTGTCTACCAGGTCCCAGAGTGGCCGGGGTGAATGAAGGGGGCCGAGGTGAATGAAGGGGCCGGGGTGAATGAAGGGGGCCGGGGTGAATGAAGGGGCCGGGGTGAATTAACAGGCCCTCAAATCCCTGGTGGCATGTGTTCCCAGATGATTGTTATAAAGGCTAAATGCCAATTAAATAAAGTTCTGAAAATATTTAATAAATAACCATGACTCCAGGCCCTTAACAGAGCGAGTCATAACCTCATTCGTTGTTAAGATGCCTATAATGATGCTCTTTACAATTAACGTAATATTTAAGAAAAATTATTTGTAGTGCAATATTAAAATATTTTGAGGCTAAAAATGAGCGAAGCAATAATGTATTCCAAAAACATGAAACGTGGACAAAAAGTTCTTCATTAATCTTTGTGATTTATTTGTAGCAATATTAACAGACGGGCTATAGAAAATACGATGTCCCAAAACTTGACGAGATGACTGGGTTAGTAAAAAAGCAGTTCTCCCCTGTTGAAGGAATGCAGTTAATGTTTGCCTTTATCTTTGTAGACAACAGATAAATGCAGACTGGAATCGTTATCACAGAACCATAGACAATGCTTCTGACACGCAGCATTGCATATTCTTCAGAACGGAAATATGTAAATGGTATTAATGAAGAACCCAGAGTTATCCACCACACAGTCTTCACTGAAATTCCCTTCTCAATATGCAGCTCAAGGCTCAGAACTTGGTAAATGAAGATACGACTTCAGTGTATTGTATATAACAGATTTAAATTGCATGAAATGTGTTCCTAGGCCAGACAATTTCAGAGGCTTGTACCATGCAGGAATGAATGTTGTGCATCTGCTGGCAAAGATTTATGTTTTGGATGAAGTACTCGTCTAATTGTACTTCACTCAATTGGCTTATGGGGTTGAGCATTGGCTCTTTAGCCCCAACATTTAGATTAGTGGTTTAATGCTGTGAATCCACTCTTTTTCCCAACCCGTCCTCGACTAAAGGCCATTATATCCAGCAGCCCGTCCTCCAAACAAAGACCCAAAAGTGATTCCATGCACCTGCTAAACCCCCTGTTTATGAATGAAAAACGGTTTACACACGACTTGCAACTGATTTCGTTCGAACACTTCCAGAACAAGTGCTTCACTGACGAATTTTGTTCGAACGACAACGCTGTAAATGCTTCACCCACGTACTACAAATACAAATAATCGCCAACAGAACCTAGAGGAGGATGAGCTGTTTGGAGGACTGGATGTTTTTCCTTGTTTAGGCATGAAACTGTGTCGATTTATGAATAAAATATTCCTCTAGTTTATTCCCCTCAATTACGATACTCCAGACAGAAAACAACCAGACATCTGTTACTGATCCATGAACAAATCCATAGGCGCCATGATGAAGGTTCGAACACATGAGCTGGGTGTTCCCGGCATGCTCTAGTCGACTGTGCCACGACATGGTCAAAAGAATTGCAATCTGGGGTACAACTACACTCACTTGGATTCCCGAGGTTTCCACTGAAGCCAAACTAGGGTTTCACACATTTCTCCCCCATGCACTCTGGTTATGTCGTCCTGTAGTTCTACCTCTGACGCCCATCTTGCAATGCAGAGAGAAATCACATTATCGTGATATATCACGTGACATCCAGTCCTGTGGATGTGTTTATTGACGTATCACGATAATGTGATTACTGTGAACTGATTCCATGTTTACAGTTTAGTTATGGCATTAATTTGGCCATTGTTTCTATATCTTTCAATTGCCCTTTGTACCTTGTACACCCTTCATATACCTACCAGATTTTTCTTCTAATGTAATGAGGTCCAACTCTTCCTTCATAGCTTAGTCCCCTTAGCTCAAGAACCAGTTTTTTTTAAATACCTTTTCTAGTTTTGTGTTGAATTTCTTCAACCAGAGTTTGCATGCCATGGCAGCATACTTGTTTTATTTTTCTTTATTAACAAGCTTAGGTATACACAGCAATGTGCTGTTACCCAAGTCTGTATGTAAGATTACAGAGTAAATAAAAAACTAGCTATAATTTCATCTAATATTCCCATCTCATAGGATTGTTAGTAATACATTGATATATGCGGACTGGGAAAAGACAACATTAGTTAACGACCAAAACCCATGAACAGATAGTTTAGAGAACCGCAGCAGTAATGTGGAGGAAGAGGGTATTGTAGTACATAATAGCAGCAATACTGCAGAGCCAGGTAACATAAACGATGAGAGCAACAGTGAGACAGAGTGCATAAATGAAGGAATTGGGACGAAAAGCGGAGATGGCTCCAATAAAGAGGTAGACAAGACAGACACAGATATAAATACCTTGAAAAACGCAAAACCGGAACACATTTGCATATTCTACGCTAAAGGAATATGCAAATATGGAAAATTAGGAACAAAATGCCATTTTCTGCATCCTCGAAAATGCAGGAACATGTTGGCGAGGGGTACATGCCGTTTTGAAACAGGGTGTAGATACTTCCACCCCAAATTATGTCAATTTTCAATTAGGGACAAAAAATGATACAATCTTCAGTGTCCGGAATTCCACGTGAGAGGCCCGGATTCTTGGAACTCCATATTCATCAAGAACTGTAAAAAACCACTATCACAGGCCCTTCACATTCTGTGGAGACAAAGCCTAGATACTGGCGTTATTCCTGATATACTAAAAACAGCAGAGATAGCACCACTTCATAAAGGAGGAAATAAGGCAGAGGCAAAAAATTACAGACCGATAGCGTTAACATCGCACATCATAAAATTTTTGAGAAAGTGCTAAGAAGTAAGCTCACAAAATACATGGAATCACAGCATCTCCATAACCCCGGACAACATGGTTTCAGAACAGGGCGCTCTAGCCTGTCGCAGTTGCTGGACCACTATGATATGGCATTAGATGCTATGGAAGACAAACAAAACGCTGATGTAATTTACACAGATTTCGCAAAAGCTTTTGATAAATGTGACCATGGTGTTATTTCATATAAAATGCGCTCAAAAGGAATTACCGGAAAAATAGGCAGATGGATCTACAATTTCCTGACCAACAGAACCCAATGTGTAATAGTCAACAAAATAAAATCCAGCCCATCAACCGTTAAGAGCTCAGTCCCCCAGGGTACTGTGCTTGCTCCATTACTTTTTCTCATTCTCATATCGGACATAGACAAGAACACAACCTATAGCACTGTATCATCCTTTGCAGATGACACTAGGATCTTCATGAGAGTAGGCAACATAGAGGACACGGCAAACCTCCAGTCAGATGTAGATCAGGTCTTTCTATGGGCTACAGAAAATAATATGGTGTTTAACGAAGATAAGTTCCAGCTCATGCGCTATGGAAAAAATTAAAATATAAAAACGGAAACCACGTACAAAACTCAGACAAATCATAACATAGAACGAAAAGGCAATGTAAAGGATCTGGGTGTACTCATGTCGGAAGACCTTACCTTTAAAGAACACAATAAAGTAGCCGTCACAACTGCAAGAAAAATGACAGGTTGGATAACAAGAACTTTTCACACTAGAGATGCTATACCGATGATGACACTTTTCAAAATGCTTGTGCTCTCTAGAGTGGAGTACTGCTGCACAATGACAGCCCCTTTCACAGCTGGAGAAATTGCTGACCTGGAGAGCATGCAGAGGTCCTTTACTGCTAGAATCCACTCAGTAAAACATCTAAACTATTGGGACCGACTAAAGAGCCTAAATCTGTATTCCCTTGAGCGCAGGCGGGAGAGATACATAATAATTTACACGTGGAAAATATTAGAGGGGCTGGTCCCAAACCTGCACACAGAAATAACATCACATGAGACCAGAAGACATGGCAGGATGTGCAGAATACCCCCGTTGAAAAGCAGAGGTGCAACTGGTACTCTGAGAGAGAACTCTATCAACATCAGGGGCCCGAGACTGTTCAACACGCTCCCGCTACACATAAGGGGCATAACTGACAAACCCCTCACAGTGTTCAAGAGAGAACTGGATAAGCACCTCCAAAGGATACCTGATCAACCAGGCTGTGACTCATACGTCAGGCTGCGAGCAGCCGCGTCCAACAGCCTGGTTGATCAATCCAGCAACCAGGAGGCCTGGTCGATGACCAGACCGCGGGGACGCTAAGCCCCGGAAGCACCTCAAGGTATCCTCAAGGTATGGAATCAGGAGAGAAAATACCTGCCTCCACAAAAAATATATATATTTTTTTTTTCAAAATAACAACTGATTTTCATAAGAGCTAAGCACTGAATCACTGAAATATAATTATTTTTTACCGGTTTCTAAAATGTTCAGTTTGAATAATGTTTATTTTTATTGTAACAAGCATAGATACATACAGCAATGTGCTGCTACCCAATTGTGTATGAAATGTTATACAGTATAGATAGATACAAAAATCAGCTACCAGCTCAAACCAACATACCCCACCTCACAGGAAGGTCAATCATACACGGAATTAGGAGAGAACATGAAATGTAAGGCTGATCTATTAGCTTCCACTAGCAAAATTTGGGTCATACTGATGACGAGATCTCACAAAGCACGTATACTGGTTTAAAGGGGCATTTATAAAACAATTTTAAGAATTATCAGAAGTTTGGTAATATGTCTTACATTGGCATTGTTATTATGTTGAGAGCGCTTTTTTTTTTTTTTTTTTTTTAGATCTACATTATTTTAAAAGTGGGAAGTTGCCTTCTCTTAATTGTATATAGTATTCGAGGCTGCCTTTCTTGAATTCCTGTTTTCATAACCGTGTTGATGATGATTAATAATAATAATGTTTATTCAGGTAAAAATTCATACATTCAAAATGAGTTAAACAGAATGTTGGATTTCTTGACAGGGTTAGTATATCCTATGCCTAAAGGCACTAATGTACACAGTGTTTCGGGCATGTTAAGGGAGCCGGTCGGCCGAGCGGACAGCACGCGGGACTTGTGATCCTGCGGTCCTGGGTTCAATCCCAGGCGCTGGCGAGAAGCAATGGGCAGAGTTTCTTTCGCCCTATGCCCCTGTTACCTAGCAGTAAAATAGGTACCTGGGTGCTTCCTGGGGGTGGAGGCCTGGTCAAGGACCGGGCCGCAGGGATACTAAAGCCCCGAAATCATCTCAAGAAGATGATGTAGGAAAAATATTTAGACTATAACTTAAAACTAATTGAGATCAAATTCGTAAATTTAATTGAAAAAGGGTAAACAAATAAGTGATAAGAATTACATGATGGATGGAACAGCATAATTTGAAACAGATGAGCAGAAGTATATTTACTTATATAAACACACGACTAAATTTGTTATGTTTATACATGGTGGATATCAACAGTTATATAAGTTGGTCAATAATCAATATTGTTTGAAAATATCAAGACACGGGTTGACATTTAGGGAGTAAGGTAGGTTACATAGTTTATTAGGTAGTACTTTTATCTTAATCTGGTCGATTATCCATAATCTGGATTTCATCTTAAACTGGTAGAGAGGGGGACAGATTTTGACGTGATTGGGAAGATCATTCCGTGTTCTGGGTCCCCTTTATTTGCGGAGCATTTCTAATTAGGTTAACTTGCACTCTTAAAATATCAAATAGGTAATTGTTTTCAGTGTGGTTACCTTGCCACGATTCCGGAGCTTAGCGTCCATTCGGCCCGGTCCTCGACCAAGCCACCTGGTTGCTAGACTGGTCAACCCAGGCTGTTTGACGCGGCTGCTCGCAGCTTGACGTATAAATCACAGCCTAGTTGATCAGGTATCTTTTGGAGGGGTCTATCAAGTACTCTTGAACACTTTGAGGGGTCGGTCATTTATACCCATTGTGTAGTGGAAGCGTTGTTGAACAGTCTCGGGCTTCTGATGTTGATGCGAGTTCTTTCGGAGTACCTATTGAACCTCTGCTTTTCAATGTGGGTATTCTGCACATTCTGCCATTCCCTCTGGTCTTATTTGGTGTTATTTCTGTGTGCTGGTTTGGGACCAACCCCTTTAGATTTTTCCACGTGTAGATTATTAAGTATCTCTCCTGCCTGCGCTCAAGAGAATACAGATTTAGATCTTTTAGTAGTTCCCAATAGTTTAGATGTTTTACCGAGTGGATTCTCACAGTAAAGGATCTCTTCACACTCTCCAGGTTAGCTGTTTCACCAGCTTTGAAAGGGGCGGTCATTGTGTAACAGTATTCCACTCTAGAGAGCACTACCCAGCAAACACGAAACATGATGAAAACTTTCATATAGGTGTTCCTATAGGTGTACGAATAATTTGCATTGAGAATGTTGCAGGAGAGCATTTGAGAAACTTTTAATCCAAAAATCCAAAAACATAGGTTTTATAATGATTTTTCTAGAACTATTTTGTTCCTAATGTATTACAAATAGTTTTTACATGGTTAAATGTAAAATTTGTTTTTTTTTTAATTCATTAATAAATTGTGAATGATATTTAATAGCTGTATGAAACCTTCAAAATACATTGTTATTCTATGATCAGATCAAATTAGTTTTCATAATTTTGCTAAAAATCGCTCTTTTAAAACAATTTGACTATGTATTCCACTAAACACTAATATCATTTTTATATATATAATTTATGTATTATTCCCAAAAATAATTTATATAAATTGTAAATGTTGCTTTATTAAGGTGTGAAACATTCTTAAAACTTTTTGTTGTTTTATAAATTGACATGTTCCTATTAACTGTCTCAAGTGAACAGTTTATCAAACAAGAAGATTAATATTCGGTGCTGGTAGGTGACAGCTGGGTGTGGCTGCTAGCTGAGTGTGGGTGCCATCCATACGCCCACCCCCTACCACCACCACCCACACTACCCTGTACAATCACCACCCACACTACCCTGTACAATCATCACCCACACTACCCTGTACAATCACCACCCACACTACCCTGTACAATCATCACCCACACTACCCTGTACAATCACCACCCACACAACCTGTTGGAAATAGCCAACAGTTTTATACATCTTTGTATTTTATACAACCTTTGTATTAACCACAAGTAGTTACTAAAATTACTAACTTGTTGATTTAATCATCATGATTTATTTTAAACATGTTGCCAGATTCTTGCTAGTCAGAGTGACGACGCGAGGAACGACAGGCAGAAACATGATTTCTCTCCACATTTAGTTGGATTTATAACAGTCCAGTTTATCATTTCCTTTACTAAAAATTGTTACTTACTAATAAGTTTAATTTCGTAGTATACTACTACTTGCTGGAACTCCTTTATTTACTTGATATTAAACATTCTAGAGGAAATTATTTTAATGTAAATGATTTCACCTTAATTTCCTCGATTAGCTGTCCAACTTTAATAAGCCAATTTATGTTACGCAAAATTCTATTTTATCACAGAAGAATTTAATGTGATATTAATACTCGTCTTCCTTCCTTAGCTAATTAAGATATATATATATATATATATATATATATATATATATCCATTTATGCTCGAGATGTCTATCGAGATCTTCGCATGCGCAATCGGGAGGAGGAGGAAGACAAGAGAACGTCACCAGCCACGGCACGACTCGGACGCCATTGACAGCGTGCAGCAGAGCTACGATTCGACTGTACTTATTTTGCTTCCCCGACCAGTAGAGCGGTGCCACCTTATCTGGCACATTATAGCCGTGTCCCAGACTAGTATATCTGCAATTCCATAGCCAACGCCTTTCAAGCAGCAGCTGGAGGCCGAAGGATTGCTCAGTTCTCTACATCGACGGACACACGGCTCGGCAACTATTATTACCTTTTTGTTACCATGTGGCCACAGTTAACATTTAGGCTAATTGTCGTTAGGCCGTATATAAATTAACAAAATCCCGTACGTGTCTTTAGCAGTTTTACAAGCTAAATAGGCAATTATATTCATTATTTCTGCAGAAGAAATTTACAGTGCTTGAATATAAATTGCACATATATTGGCAGAAGATTTCTACAGTTATCATAATGTAGGATATATTTGTAGTTACATATTATGTAGAAGATTTCTACAATGTAATTGCCTTCCAGTTCCAAGTCGATGTCAACCTAGGTGCTAGGCTTTCCCACCTTCACTTGCAACAATTTGCCCATTGCAACACGTCGTTGGTGGAGCGTGGCAACCGTTTATACCTCTCTAGATTTACAGCTAAGCTGTCCCTTTTTTATCTGTAGTAACAACTCTGTAGTTACAGTAGTGATCTCACAAAGAGATAAATTACATTAACCCGTTGATTTATATCCACTGTACTATTCTATCCAGTAGTATATTGAGATGCATTTACCTCCAATTAATATTATATAATCAACCTTATTTACTTTCATAATTTATTTACTCTGGTGAAGAACCAGCACCAGAATAATGCAAAGATGTATTAATCTTTTAGCATGTAACCCCTTAATTTTGTTCATATTAATTTGACTCCATTTATATAAGAAATACAGTTTCACTAAGATCCATAGGACACTAGTTCTTGGGATCAGATTAATCCTTTGTCTCATTTTGTTTTCCACTTTTTCTCAAAGTGGTGGTCCTTCATAACTATCGAAGTGTTTATTTAATTACAAGTTATTGGAGTCAGGGTTTTCCCCCACAAAATTTTGCTCCTTCGAACCAGATCAGTCAGAGCTAATATTAAAATCTATACCGGTTCTCAGAGCCCAAAACAAAATTTTGGTGCTGTCGAACTGGATAAATCCATCTACTAGATAGATAGCCGAGAATTTAAGCTATCCTATACATTAACATAACCATTAACACTATTTATCATGTGTTATTATTCTTAGGCTATTTACCAATATATTCATTATTTATGGCTGACAGCAGACTGCCCATATTACAGCTTAAAAACCACTAATTATTATCAACATCTCTATTAATACTTATGTATAAAGTAGCCTTAGTGGGACATAGCCAATTGCCCACAACCCTTAGCCCTATACCTCACACCGAGGTGAGAATCTTTAGTCACCTGGAGCAACTGCTCACAATTTTTACAACAATCCAATATTAACAGCTGTATTAGAATAGCCTCACCATTTAACTATAATTTATTAATCACCACAAACGGGTGTGACTAGTAAGTCAAACTTAGTTATATGTTTATAATTTTTCACTTGTATTTCTAAGGACAAATATATATATCAAAACAAAAAATCTCAAAAACATAGCACCATATATCTGTATTAATGCACCATTGCATATATGCCAACCACTGACGAGGTAGGATATTTAGACTGTAATTGTACTAATGTTTGTACAAATGCAGCCTAAACCATTTAGTCATTCCTAGGTAGGAATTATTTAGCGAGTACTGTACTAGACAGTGCTGGTGTACATACATATTATTTAGATTGTGCTGACCCTGATTTAGGGTGGGTCATTTGTGCATTTAACATATTATTTCGTGTTAATATTATTATTATTATTTTTTTTGAGTACTGCCGAATGTTCACTGTTGGATCGAATGGTGATAATTGACAAGCTAGCCGGACGAAAGTTCAATAGTGGCATTCGAGTACTACTCAAAATATTAGCTATCCATTGTTAGGTAGGTAAATTAACCTCTAAATGAGGTAGTATAGTGTATTCAAATACTTTAGGCTATTATATTGATATTGAGCTCCATTGAATGAGCCAATATCCCAGTTACATCAGTAACCACTATTTACTATCAGATCAGTCCTTACCCAGCAAGATTGAAGTGGCTGACAAAAAGAAAAAGACCCTTACCGGTCTGAAAGGTCACTTGACCAGACAGATTACCAAGTGTCAAAATCTGTCACAACAGTCACCTGTTGACTACATTGAATTAGATGACTTCCTTCAAATTGCCGAAAGTAAATTCAAGCATATTAAACAACGTATGAATCTGTACTTGACAGAACTTTACCAAACCTCAACAAGTGAAACTGAACTTGAGGACATTGTAAATAATTTAGCCCAGTACGAAGATGATGTACAGGCTAAACTTCAACCCTTCAAAAAGCAGATTGCTGAAAACAAATTAACAGCCTCTACTGCACATCCAGATCCTGATGTCAAGTTACCTCAGATCAGTATACAACATTATGGAGTCAGAGGTCACTCCCTGCAGTACATTAAGTCTTACCTTACTGACAGGCTCCAGTATGTTTCTGTGAATAATTCAATTTCTCCCACCCTACCCATCAACATTGGTGTTACCCAGGGCAGCATGTTTGGCCCTCTCCTCTTTCTCATCTACAGTAATGACCTTCCAAATGCCTCCCAACATCTCAAACCAATTCTATTTGCTGACGATACGACCTTCATATACTCCAGTCCTGACCCCCTTGCTCTAAATGTAACAGTGAATACTGAGCTAAATAAAGTCCATCACTGGGTAACTGCCAACAAACTCACCCTCAATATTGACAAAACTTTCTATATTTTGTTTGGCAATAAATCCTCAAATCAAATAAATCTCAGGATTAACAATACCCAAATTTGTAACAAAGTAGATGGTAAATTCCTTGGCGTTCTCATTGACCGGAAGCTGAATTTCCAGGGACACATTCTTAATATATAAAAAAAATCGAAAACTGTTGGCATTCTTTCTAAGATCAGATATGTACCTCGCCCTGCCCTGGTGACACACTATTATTCTCTCATCTATCCTTATCTCAAATATGGTATTTGTGCTTGGGGTTCTAGTACCCAAAATCATTTACGTCCTCTAATTACTCAACACAAAGCTGCTATTAGAACAATATCTCACTATGTCTGGGGCCAGACATCACTCTGTACCCTTACTCAAATCTCTGAATATGTTAGATATTAAGTCCCTGCACATCCTCTCATGTGTATTTTATATATATATATATAATGCTGAACTGTAATGTCAGTCCTGACCTTAAAAGCTTCCTAGAAGGTTGTAACAGATCCCATGAGCACCACACCAGAAACAAATACCTATTTGATATTCCAAGAGTACAACTTAGTCAAACTAGAAATGCTTTACTAATCAAGGGACCTCGAATGTGGAATGACCTTCCCAATTATGTTAAAGACTGTACCTCTCCCAACTAGTTTAAGATAAAAACTAAGTACTACCTAATTAACTCGATGTAACCTACCTCACCCCCAAATGTCAACCCATGTCTTTTATTTTAAAGAATGCTGTTTTGTTGACCAAATTGTAGTTTTGTTTTTTTCTGCCATGTTTCCCCCCCCCCTTTTTTCATTCTTTTCTTATTTTTTTCTCATCACAATTTATACTTTAATCTCAATTAGTATTAAGTTTTAGTCTGTGTTTTTTCCTGCCCGAAACGCTTTGCGTAATAGTGGCTTTAGGCATTGTATGTACTAGCTCTGTCTATAAATCCATCAACTTTTGTATCTTACCTTGTATGTATGTACCTTACATGATTAAAACTTTATTTATTTATAGTATACCCGCATTCTCTGGTAACGAGAATGACAGCTGGGATATTTTCTGGAGTAAATTCGTGGATGCAGTAGACTTTAAAACTAACATCCCTAAAACAACCAAGTTCACTTATTTACGAGGCTTGTTATGAAATGAAGCCTTGAAGGTAATCTCTAACATAACACTGACCAGAGATGGTTACGACCAAGCTGTTCAATTGCTTAAGAGCAACTACGATAACAAGGAAAGGACTATTACTATCTTAGTCCAAAAATTGCTGGATTTACCATCTGCTAATAATTCTACAGATTCTCTCCAAACTTTCAGACTAGAACTAGTCTCTACTCAAGGCCTTAAGCCTTAAAGTCCACATTCAGACTGCTGAATGGATGACAAAAGTAGTTGTAAGGCGCAAATTACCGAGAGAAACTTTAGATAAATTGTGTACTATGTACAATAAAACCTCTCTGACCATGAATGAAATCAAAGAAGGTTTACATACCCTAGTCGAAAGACAAAAAGCCAACCAAGATGGGAAGTGTGTTTCAAACTTCTCTACTGACTCTCATCATAAACCCCAACGTACTGCAACTACTGTAGTAAAACCAGATTTCAATAAATAATCTCCGAAATGGAAATCTGGAAATGTAGGTACATACTGTCGGGGTGTCACGGTGTTCTTGTTAGTGAAGGGTTAAAGCAACAGTAATAACCCTTACTCACCGTCGTTCTACGGGTCTTCCCTCGATCCTCTAGGCTCCACTGCACGCCCCGGAGAGTACCCCAGTCGATCTCACAACCGGCCTTAAATTGCAAGATGAGTGGAGGCACAGATCGTTCCCTCAATCTGTGGCCCGCCCCGACACAGAACTCTTACACAGCCTTTAAGGTCGCCAACTGGTGTTTTTAGGTGTCCAGTAACACTGCAGTGGTGAGGTGTAATTGTGGTAATTGTGGTAAGAGCAATTTCAAATAATATGGTATCAGGCAGGTCACTCTGTTTTACTTCATTACACGGTCACAAGATAAATGGAGGGGATGATATCAAACACCAAAGAGTTTTGGTATTTTACTTAAAAGACAACGAGAAATATATATGCATCAATGTATCAGGAACAATATATGACAACTGCTCAATCCATAGCAGAATAATCTGGAGCGCACCGATATGGCAACACCCGACAGCGCCACGCGTCACTTGTCAGATATCAGCTGACCGGGGCCCTCGCGATCGTGAGAACAGACTAGTACTTGTTTTCTAATTCTATCACGAACCCCGTTTATTTAACTTTTTCGCAAAACACTGTATTCAACATTCACATGGCATACTTATGATTTCACTGGCCTCACGATCAATATCTTATTCACACTGCACTCACAGCGACTTTTCACCGTACCAAAAGATTACTCTATTCTTAATAATATTTACTGTGAATGCGCTCGCTTGATCACTGAACTTTTCTTTATATCTATACTTTCTCTTAAAGAGATATCACTGGCAATCACTTCACGTATATGATACTATTTAGTACACAGGCTTGTCATAGATAAATCAGTAATCAAATTACAGGCATATATATATATAAATCATGAAGATCAATACACAGGCATTTATATCAATAAATCATGGAGATCAATACACGGGCATTTATATCAATAAATCATGGAGATCAATACACAGGCATTTATATCAATAAATTCTAGGCTCATAGCCTAACACCAATATCTGGTTTACTACCAATATATGTAATAATAATAATCACAGGAAATTAATAATAGTCACAGTAAATTCTTTGATGAATCCTGGTGCTTGCACACACCCACACATAGATATATATGTAAACTGATACTGTGAGCGCTCTGGGTAGCCTCACCACACACTGTGCTCTCTGTGACTTAGACTCAGGTGAGACTTGCTCACGACATATAAAATATCCTGACAAGAAAATATATAGCTAACTAAAGGGGAAATGGGAGGGTAACTGTAAACACCTACTTCACCTATCCTAGGATGACAGTTGGGTTGTAGCTCCTGGTCCAGACTCTCGCCTCGTACACCATTCAGAAACACAAGCCAACGTCATAGGATTTTCGCGTCTCGCCGCTTTCTGTACACAGCAGGTCCGTGCTTCCCCTACAGTATGTCGCCGGGCTGAAGTCGGTCTCCTGGCCGTCAACTTTCCTCCCAACTACGGCAGCCAGCCTACGTCTTGGCGGTCGTCGCACGTTTCCCAATTAGTCCTTGTCACTGTATTCCCAGAGGAACTGCCTCTCACCACTACGAAGTCACTGTGAAGTTATCAGCCGTCCCAGACGATACTGCTTAAGCTCCACACGCACAGCACCCGACTTCAGAGCACTTGAAGCTCACTTCACTGTCAATTCCCTCGTCGTCTAGATATATCGCTAGGTATTTGGGAAGACTTCTCGACGTGCTTGCATCCAACTGTTGACTCGTAGGGTTCCACGAAGGTGGGGTTACTGTCAAACTTGACAGGATCGTCGATCACACGTTCAACCAAGTTGACAAGGTGGTCAACTCGATTCACTCACGGTGGATTGCCCGGCCACTAAGCTGTCTCTTATACTGGTGAACTGCCAAGGACGTCACAGGTCGATGCCCGGCCCACTTCTTGCAACGCACCTGTCCCTGAGCACTTGTTGCTCAATATTCTGTCAATTCTTATTTGAGCCACATCTGGGTTGCAGGAAGACCTCACAGAGTGCGCGCTAACAACTGGAGACGATTACATCCACCGGAGTTCGGTAAATCCGTCACTCTGACAGGATGACCGATCGCACGTCCTGCCTCTCGGACGTGTCGTGAAAGACTGATAGCGCTAAGGCGCCACCACGGCTGGACTCCCCCTGCCTATGTGACGTCACATTTTCCAAAGTCGGTTTTCATTGGCTCCCAGTGCCACGTCGCTGACGGTGACCAATCTGGCGCCACTGACGTCACACAGTTTTGGCGGGAGAACAGACTCGCCAGCGCCATATTGGCTCCCTAAAGGGCCTATCCCACAGGCCAAAATACTATATTTTCGCAAATTTCTCGGCTCATCGAGAATACTGTTCTCTCCCACATATGTTCAATTGATGCCTGCAATGTAGAGAACGCTCGGGAATAGTGGACATGACTCTTACAGCAGGCGTGGGAGAATTAGAAGGGTGGGAACACCGTCACAATACACAGTAAACCCTTCAAACCTCATAGTGTGCACCACTCCTACGACTTCTCCTACAGTGAAGAAGTCTTTGTTCTGCAATAATGATCATTTTACTTATAGGTGTAGTACTTATCCAGACCATAACACCCGAATTCATCGTTTGCAAGAGTTACACAGATGCACAAAAGTGCACGGGTCCTCATGACCCCAATATCTGTACTGTCTCCTTGAGTATGTGCAACAAGTGTCACAAGGGTAGACACCATTATTCCTTGTGTGGTAGTGACCCCCTCACTGTTTGGCTCATTGTCGCCGTGAGGGGGCTTGGTGGGCAGCTGCCGGAGTGTGTTGCTCCATGGGTCAGTCCTCTGTCCTTTTGCAGCCTTATGCTCCTGCTGCTGCCTTTACCAATTTTGCCAGACCCTTTTCCTCGTGTTTCATTTTTCTCCCCCCCCCTCTTCTCCTATCAAATTGTCATTTCCTGCTGACCTTTTGCCTGTTTTGATTATTCTTTCGACCTTCTTTGTTTTGAAGCCTGGGTGTTTGAGGAGGCATACTCTTGCACCCGTAGAACTGTAGTACCCAACGTCTCGAGCAAAGGGACCCTTTTATTGCTAATCCTCCTTTCGTCACTGAATCCGCTCTCGATGGACTCACGGTTCTTAAAGTGGCGTTTGTGAGGCGTATACTCACGACGCACCCCTGGGGGGCCCCGGCAAAATCGGCGATAGCTTCTTGTTGGGTGTCCTGCCTCTAATCATGGTTCCATGGTGGGTGTGGGGGCACATTCGTGAATGAAAGTTTTCCCTCGTTTTCATGGCTGATAATGTTTCCTTTGTATTTTCTCAGGCTCGTGTGGTGGGCGACCAAGCCCCCGAGTCGAACTGTGTTGGAAGACCAGGCCCTGTAGCCCCTGCTGCATTGGGCCCCGACGACCTGACTACTCCCCTCAGCTCCCCTCCCTCCTCTGCGGTAGGGTCGAGTCCCCAGCCCCCAGTGGTGACCACCTCGTCCCCTGGCACGGCTTCGTCTCTCATTGTGACTACTGCGCCTTTTGCCCCCATGAACTCCATGGGTACTCAACGCCGTTCCCGCCACGGCCGCACTCGCACGATCCTTCCCGTAATACTACTTACAATGCCTTGTTTGGTCCTGCTACGTGGGCTAAATACTTTGATCTCCACCATCTGGATTATACTCCTCCTGACGATTTCTCCTTCCATAAACACCTTGTTGATTCCGTAGATGCCTCTGTTACTTTTAACTAAACCAGTTACGGTACGCATGTCGTCGCTGCTCCTTCTCAGGATGCAGCTACTTGCTTAGCCGCTTTGTCCTGCATTGGAGAGACCCCTGTTCGGGTCTCCAAAAACGCTCGGTTAAATGCCAGTGTTGGCACTGTTCTCTTCCCACACCATGTTGCAACTGGTGTTCGGCACCTCAAAGATTGCCAAGAGGATATTAAAGATATCCTCGAAGCCCAAGGCCATTCTGTTCTCCAGGTGGACACGTTTTTCTCGACCCCCACTTGGTCGTCGCCGTCAGCCCCTTCGAGTTGTAATAATCACCTTTGATAGTAGGACCCTTCCGCCCTCTATTATTCTTGCTGGTGCCAGATGCTCCGTTCAGGAGTACATTCCCTCTCCTAGACTTTGCA
The DNA here is from genome assembly GCA_020271785.1 of Procambarus virginalis. NCBI lineage: Eukaryota > Metazoa > Arthropoda > Malacostraca > Decapoda > Cambaridae > Procambarus > Procambarus virginalis. The sequence goes on from WNGS01129430.1 coordinate 54,867, forward strand.
ATAAGTGTTGGAAGTTCGGGCACGGTGTCCACAAATGCACCAGTACTGTGTATCTATGCCCCATGTGTGGAGACGATAGTCATTCTAAGTCCGAGTGCACTTCTCCCCAGGCTCGCTGCCTCAATTGCGGTGAGGCCCACCCTACCTTCTCACGCTTGTGTGTACACTACAAAGTCGAAGAAGCCGTCCTCAACTTGAAGCACCGTGATCGTCTGTCTTTTCCTGAAGCGAGACGCCAAGTTCGTTGTCTCACCCCTTTCGCGGGCGTATCCTATGTTCGCGTTTTGCGTTCTACCTCTCCTCGTCCTTTCCACCTTCCTCAGTCTCACAACCGTTTCCAGGCCTTAAACCCGTCCACACCCACCACCTCCTCCCCTATTCCTTTGCCTCCTGTCCCAGATGGTCTCCCTCCTGGTTCTCCATCTGGGGTTTCCCCCCTTCCTATCCAGTCCACCATATCTCCTTTGTCTTCTTCCCCATCTCCCCCCAATCTTTCTTCCCGACCCTCTCCCCATTCTCTTGACCCTCCATGCCACCGGTCTGTCCAAGCTGATATCCATCATCCTCCTGGCAATCTTCGTGTTATTCGCTCCCGCTCCGGCTCCTGTTCTAGTGCTGAGACCAGTGAGTCTGTCACCCGGTACGTTGTTACTGGAACGCCTGTCTCTTTGTGTCAGAAACGTAAGCCTGGCTCCTCTCCTTCTTCCTCTCCAACGGGTAAGAAGGCTTCGCTCTCTTCCTCACCCCCTCCCTCTGACTCTGCCACTACATCCCCTCCCATTTCAGTGGTCGAACCCCCTGTCCCAGATATGGAGGTTTCTTTCGCCCCCGATTCCCTCTCGGTTGCTGCCCTTGCTGAGGCGCACTCCCTGCTTCTGCCACCCCCCCCCCCTCCTCCAGCTGTCCTTGCCTGCCCCTCTCAGTTGTCTCCTCCCCCTCCGGGCCCCGTCAGTCCGCCTCTGGTCTGTCCTCTTGCTCCCTTCCCTTTATCCTTACTAAGTTTACCCATGCCCCCTAACCCTGATTTTGCCGATCCCGATCCTGACCCTGATCCTGAGATTCTTTAACTGTGTTCTTCTGTACCTTAATTTCTTTTTTTGTTCTCTGTTATTCAGTGGAATATTATCTATTATTCAGTGGAATATTCATGGATTTTATGCTAACTTCCATGAACTCCAACTTCTAATTACACAGTTTTCACCGCTTTGTGTTTGACTCCAGGAACCCATGCTTGGTGCTCGTCCTGTTCACTTTCGTGGTTATTCCTTTCTTTCTCTCCCCCTAGCTCTTGCTGGGACCTGTAACTCTACTGCTCTCTTAATTCGATCCGATATTCCCTTCGTCCCCCCTACTTCTTCCGTCACCTATCCATTGTTCTGCTACCCGTGTTTTTGTGGGTAAATGGTATACAGTCTGTTCCATTTATCTCCTCCAAAATGTCCTGCTTTCCCTTAATGATCTTAAGCACCTCCTGGACTCCTTGCCAGAGCCGGTGCTCCTTTTGGGTGATTTCAACTGTCGACATTCCCTTTGGGGTGATGTCCTGACAAACACCCGAGGCCATCTTCTCGAACTGTTCGTCCTCGCTTCTTCTCTCTGTCTTCTGAATTCTGGTGAGCTCACTCATGTGGCCTCTCAAACTCACACCCTTTCCTGTCTTGATCTTTCTCTCTGCTCGTCGTCCCTTTACTTAGATTTCACGTGGCAGGTTCTTGATGACCTCCATGACAGTAATCATTTCCCTATCCTCGATTCCTTTTTCTCTTTCAACCCTCCCCTCTCCTTCCATAGGTGGCAGTTTGCCAAGGCTGACTGGTGCCTATTCACCCTCCGTGCTACTCTTTCTGACCTCTCCTCTCTGCCTCTTCCTCGCGCCCTCCTTCTTTTTTTTGACACTCTTCAATCTGCCCTCCACTCTATTCCTCGCTCTTCTTCTCGGCGCACATGGAAGTGCGTTCCCTGGAGGAATGCGGACTGTGCTCAGGCTGTCCGCTGTAAGCGTGCAGCCTGGAAGAAACACCGCCACCGGCAGACGGCTGATCCTTTTATTCTGTTTTGGAAGGCAAGTGCGGTGGCCCGTAGGACCATCCGTACAGCTAAACGTGAGAGTTGGAAATCTTATGTTTCCACCATTACGTCCGATACTCCTCTGCCGCAGATCTGGAAGAAGATCCGCAAGGTTGCGGGCAAGTTCGTTCCGGATGTCTCGCCAGTTCTCCACCTCCGTGGTACTCTTGTGGCGGATCCAGTGCAGGTCGCGACCAAACTGGGTTCCCACTTCTCTTCTGTTAGCTCTGATTCTCATCTTCCTCGATCCTTCCTTCTTCGTAAGCCTGTTCTTGAATCTTATCCTTTAGATTTCCACACTCATCTCCGCCATCCCTATAACGATCCTTTCTCTTTTTCTGAACTTCAATATGCCCTGGCCCTCTGCGTATCTACGGCGGCGGGCTTGGAAGACATTCTTTAAGAAATGCTTCGCCATCTCCCTCCGTGCACGTCTCAGTATTTACTGAGTCTGTATAACCAGGTCTGGGAGTCGTCGTCCATCCCTGAGACTCGATGGCTCGATGCCATTGTACTCCCTATTCGGAAACCAGGGTCTCTTGGTACGTCCCCTAAGGACTTCCGCCCTATTGCTCTCACGAGTTGTGTTTGCAAGCTCTTTGAGCATATGGTAAATGTCCGTCTGATATGGTTCTTGGAACACCATCGCCACCTCTCTCCTTCTCAATTTGGTTTTCGCAAGTGCCGCAGCACGACTGATGTCCTGGTGAACTTGGACTTCTATATTCGTACTGGTTTTGCTGCGAAGACCTCCTTTGTTGCTGTCCTTTTTGAACTGGAAAAGGCTTATGATACGACTTGGAGATACCATATTCTGTCCCAACTTCGTTCTTTTGGCCTTCGTGGTAATCTCACTCTCTTCCTTCAAAGCTTTCTCTCTCATCGTACCTTTCGGGTCAGGCTTGGTGCCACTCTCTCTGCCTCTTTTCAGCAGTATGAAGGTGTGCCCCAAGGTAGTGTTCTGAGTACTACTCTTTTTTCTGGTTGCCCTCAATGGTCTTCTTTCCTCCCTTCCTCCTGGCAACTTCTCTGCTCTTTATGTTGACGATCTTACTCTTTGCTGTCGGGGCGATGATTCGCCTCTCCTTCAACGGCTGCTTCAACTTGCGATTGATGCCGTGTCATCTTGGGCCACCAATCATGGCTTCAAGTTATCTAGTACTAAGACTTGTGCCATGACTTTTAATCGGAAGCGAGTCGTTCTTCGTCCCTCTTTGTCACTTTATGGTCATCCCCTTGAGTACAAAGATTCCGTGAAGCTTTTGGGGTTATTCTTTGACACTCGTTTGTCTTGGTCGCCCTATGTCTCTTACCTCCGTGTTGAATGCTCTAAGGCCCTTAACCTACTTAAGGTTTTGTCCCATACTTATTGGGGAACGGATAGGCGCACGCTCCTCTATTTACATTCCTCTCTCGTCCTGTCTAAACTCGATTATGGTTGCCCTGACTACTCTTCTGCTTCTCCTTCTACTCTTCGCTGTCTTGATCCTTTGCGCCATACTGGGTTGCGCCTCAGCTCTGGTGCTTTTCGTTCAACTCCTACCCTCAGCTTGTATGCTGACACTGGCTTTCTGTCTCTCCAGGATCACCGTGATCGCTACAGTCTTCGCTATCTTGCGCGATCCTTACAGCATCCTCACTCTCGCCTCTATCGTGCTTTGACTTTTACCCCTCCTGTAGTTCCTGTTCCTCTTCACCTCCTTCCTCTTTCTGTCCGTTTGTCTCGCTTACAGGATTCTCTTTCAGCTCATAATACCAATGTTTCTCCTCGTATTGTTCCATCCTTGCCCCTGTGGAGGGTCCCCCTTCCCAAATTTTGTACTTCTCTGACCCGCATCACTAAAGCTTTTACCCCTCCTACAGTTCTGAAACGCCTCTTCCTTGAGCACTTTTCTTCTCACTTCCACTCCGTTCCCATCTTCACCGATGGGTCTAAGTCTGCTGACGGTGTGGGCTACTCTGTTGTTTTCCTGACCACACTTATGTGTTGCCTTCCTCCGGAGGCTAGCATCTTCACATCAGAACTTTATGCTATTCTCTATGCTCTTCGTCTCCTGCTTTCCCGGTGTCAGTCCTCCTTTGTGGTGGTAGTTGACTCTCGTAGTGCCCTCATGGCCTTAGGGTCCTTTAATCCGGTCCACCCGGTGGTTGTCGAGATTCAACATTGGCTGTTTCTTATCTCCAGTAAATTTGAGTCAGTTGCATTTTGCTGGGTTCCCAGCCATGTTGGTGTGTCTTTAAATGAGCGTGCGGATGCTGCCGCCAAGGAAGCTATCTGCGCTTGTCCCATCTCTCGTAAAAGTATTCCTTTTTCCGACTTTTACATAGTTATTCATGCCTCCATCCTAGCCTGCTGGCAGAGTTATTGGTCTTCTGTTATTGGGAACTAACTGCGTACTCTTAAGAGACGTGTGTCCCAGTGGCCTTCCTCCTGCCACTGTAACCGGCGGTGGGAAACAGCTCTGGCTAGGTTACGTATTGGCCATACCCGTTTAACTCACGGTCACTTAATGGAGCGCCACCCTGCTCCTTATTGTCCACATTGCATTGTCCCTCTTAAGGTCGTGCATATCCTTGTTGAATGTCCTGACTTCCAGAACAAGCGTGTGTCTTTTTTCCGACTGTCCCCCCGCGGTCGCTTGTCCCTTGATAGAATTCTTGCCAACTCGGATACTTTTGATATCATTCGCCTTGTGCGTTTCTGTTCTCGTATTGGCATCCTTGGTGATTTTTAGCGCCCTCTGATTATCCCGCACGTCTGATGGTGCTACATAGCCTTCCCAGTTTGGTGCCTTCTATTGATAATTACTTACTTGTGTGGTAATGATCAATCAAGATCAACCAATCCTCTTAAGAAAATTACAAAATTTACCTCTGTACAGTACTGCAAAGTGCATCAAGACATAAGTGTATTTGCAACAGAGTCGAATAACACAACTACGTTACCAACAGCTCAATTAAAATTGATTACCAAGGGATCTAGGATTTCCACTTGTGGTCTCTTTGACCAAGGTTCGCAGAAAACCTTTATTTCTCAACAGTTAGTTGATCAGTTAAAACTGAAGCTTATTGCTCGAGTGAATTTGAATATCTCTGGATTTCTAACCAACAGTGGACCTCGTGAGTATCAGGTTGTTAAAGTCTTGGTACGTTTAGGAGGCTGCACCAGCCCAATTCAAGCCATAGTCGTTGACAAGATCCCTTCAGAATTATATGTTACAGGTCTTGCTCAAACAGTCAAATTTCTTAAACGCAGCGGTATTAGGCTAGCGGATCATAAAATAATAGAGACTGTCTCAACGATGTAGGTATTCTTATTGGAGCTGACTATTACTATAGATTTATTACTGGATGCACCAGGCAACGAGGTGTAAACATGTTACTGTCAGCTGGGGGTAAACTACTCACAGGACTGGTGTTGATCCAACAACATTCTAAATCTACTAGTAATCAACCAACTAACTCAATAGTGGCGTGACTAGGCCTAGAGCAGTCACCACTACATGTCAGAGACGAAACCGAGGATGATGAGTCCAATCCCCCTGTTCACAAATTATGGGATTTTGACACCTTACGCATAGTCCCTGAACAACCCAGTCCAGATGACACATGGACATATCGACAATATCTTGATACTGTGATTTTTCAAGATAATCAATATTGGGTGAGACTCCTGTGGAAGCTGAACCACCCACAGCTTCCAGTAAATTATTTCATGGCCTCAACCCAATTAAATTCTCAATTAGCTTGGCTACGGAAGACACCAGATAAATTGCAACTGTGTCATGCTTTGATACAGCAACAACTTGCTAAAATTTATAGAAGTTATTGAAGAAGACAACCATAAATCAGGCCATTATTTGCCACATCATGCTGTCCTGAAAGATTCAGTTACAACACCAATCAGGATTGTATTTAATTGTAGTGCCAAATTAAAGGCAGACAGTGTGTCACTAAATGATTGTCTACAAACTGGACCTAGCCTAACCCAAAGACTACAAGATGTCTTATTACGATTTCGCTCTGGTGTTTTCGCCTATACGGCCGACATTAGTAAAGCTTTTTAAGAGTTGACTTACAAGAAATGGATCGTGATTTTACTAGATTTCGCTGGGTGAAAGATCCACAGGATCCTAATAGCAAATTCATTACTTATAGATTTGCCTCAATACTGTTCGGAGCGACATTTTCACCATTCTTACTCCAGGCTACTCTGGATACACATCTTAAGAAGTCTAAAAGCCTCTACAAGACTGAGATTAACAACAATTTATACGTTGACAATTTTCAAAGAACCACTAATGATGAGAATAAACTAGTGGAAATCTACCACGAGGCTAATCGTGAACTGTTAGGAGCTAACATGCCCTTACAGTCGTGGGCCTCCAATAATAAACAACTAAACCAAATAATCAAGGAAGAATTTCCTGATTATAAGGTACCAAATTGAAAGCCTTAGGTATGGAATGGAATACTTCCACAGACAAATTGAATATCAAGTCAGTGGAGATCAACCATTCACCTCTAACCATGAGAAAATTACTCCCATGTCTGCAAGCCATTTGACCCTTTAGGCCTACTCAGTTCTATTCTACTTAAGGGTAAACTCCTTATGCAGGAGTGCTGGAAAAGGAATTTGAGGTGGTGATGAGACATTGTCGGAGGATCTCCAAGAAAAATGGCAGCAGTTGATTCCTGATTACAACAAACTTGGTATTCCACAATTTCCTCGAAATACCTTAAGACTAAATTTACCCACAAATTTACATGTATTCTGTGATGCTTCAGGCAAAGCGTATGGCTCAGTAGCCTATCTAGTTAATACTCAACAATCATTTTTGCTTACAGTTAAGGCAAGGGTAGCCCCTACCCCAAATGGAATTAACTGCCTTATTAGAAGGTGTAAGACTGGCTCATTGCCTGATCAAAACCCTCAGTAATATTCACCTTGGTGAAATAGTAGTGTGGTCAGACAATGAGGCAGTATTGCAGTGGGTAATAAACGACAACAACAAAACTCCCTATGTCAGCAATCGAGTAAGGGAAATTCGAGAATTGTCTGCTGGTTATAAATTAAGACATGTCCCAACCAAGGACAATCCAGCTGACTATTTATCCAGAGGTTTGACTTTAAATTAATTAGTTAAAACCGAGATGTGGTTTAATGGACCCCAATGGCTAGTTAGTGGTCAGTGGCTCCAACAGAAGCCACAAGACATTGTGACCAATGTCACCACCCCTGGTCATTGTGACCAATGTTCCTGAACCCCATCGAACTTCAGCTATCAATCCTCATCGTTATTTCAATTTAAGCAAATTACTAAGAGTTACAGAAATGGTATTTGATTTCATCAACAAGATGGGGATCAAGTATCGATTTCCTAGTTCCATCACATATTGTGTCAAACAAGCTCAACAAGAGACTTATGGGAAGGATTATGAACATCTCCCAAATAAGTTGAGTAAGTCTCTGGGTATCTGACTTGACTCAGACAACTATAACATTTTGAGATGCGGCGGACGTCTGCTTCACGCAGAAATAAATTTGGATACGACGAATCCTATACTTCTTCCACGTCACCACATCATTACTAAACTCATAGTTTTACATTACCATGAGCATAATACATTGCATGGTGGAGTATTACATACATACTCTTACTTAAATCGGACAACGTTTTTGGCTTTACCAAGGTCGCCAAACTGTCAAATCTTTAATGAAGTCTTGTGTAATCTGCAAGAGATATGATGTTCGAGTGTGTCCTTATCCAGGTCCACCGCCCCTACCTAAGGAGCGAGTCGTCCACCTTCGTCCCTTTGAAACCACAGGTGTCGGCTATACAGGAGCACTAATTTTAACAGGCACACCGGACAAGATGCGTGTAGGCGATATGAGGAAAAATTAGTGAACAGCGATTCGTGGAACAGTGAAGTGGAACGGGTATCACAACACACATATAAGTTGGAAGTGTAGGAAAATCGTGCATAGAATATAATAAATATAGTATACTAGAAATATAGAATAGTGGCAAGAGCGGCATCAGCTAGGCTGTGTTTACACAAGCCACGAGGCCTACCCCAGGGCACGTCCCACAGAGATAAAATACGGAAAATATATAGTGTAATATGGAATTGTGGATCTAGGAATTAGTAATATAGTGAGTACCATTGCAAGCAGGAAATTGGGCAGAAAATTCCTTGTAAGAATACAAGCAAAGAATAAATCAGTGTTATAAATCGAGTAACTGGAAACTGGTGACATCAACCTGGGACAACAAGAGGTCAACTGTACCGCACCGGGGACCAGCTTCGCTACCTACGCTAAGTACCTGCCATAAAGTTTGAACAAAATAATATACATAATATTACAAATATATGGTATACATATAATATAAATATATACATATCAATTTATAAAGAGTTAAAAGGACTGATATCAACAAGTGATCCATAGAGTGAAGCACAAATACAATACAATACATCAGACAATGGACAGGTGTGGCGAGTGTTCGGGAGTATTGGGAAGACGTAATGTAGGAGTTAAGTGTTGCATCTGTAACAAAAGATTTCACCTGGGTTGTGCAGAATTATCTCCAGGATGCACAAAAACGCAAGGAATTTACTGGTTTTGCAAAGATGACAGATTAATGTTGGAGAACATAACTAATCTGATGAAAAACATTCCAGATTCACAGCAATTTTCATTCACAGAAAAGTTACCAGTGATATATGCGGACTGGGAAAAGACAACATTGGATAACGACCACAACTCAGGAACAGATAGTTTAGAGAACCGCAGCAGTAGTGTGGAGGAAGAGGGTATTGTGGTACAAAATAACAGCAATATTACAGAGCCAGGTAATATAAACAGTGAGACAGAGTGCATAAATGAAGGAATTGGGACGAAAGACAGAGATGGCTCCAATAAAGAGGTAGACAAGACAGACACAAGGTATAAATACCTTGAAAAACGCAAAACCTGAACATATTTGCAAATTCTACGCCAAAGGAATATGCAAATATGGAAAATTAGGAGCAAAATGCAATTTTCTGCATCCTCGAAAATGCAGGAACATGTTCGCGAGGGGTACATGCCGTTTTGGAACAGGGTGTAGATACTTTCACCCTAAATTATGTCAATTTTCAATTAGGGACAAAAAATGCTACAATCTTCAGTGTCCGAAATTCCATGTGAGAGGTACACAGCGTTATAGACGGGAAGATCAATATGACACTACTGGAAATTTTTTATAGGAAGGCAGAAACAGAGTAGGAAATATAAGAGAGAGGAACAGTCAGATGGAACCACTACAGGACTGCAGAGGTGAAGGGAGATACCCACAAGACTGGAATACAAATTATCAACAAGCACACAGGTACTACACTACACAACACCCGTCCTACTACCAAAACGGGACGAATCACTTCCAAAACAACACACCCTGGACCTGGGTAGAGTGGGGGGAGAACTACCAAAGCTCACCAAAAGTGACACGCAATGTGGGAAATCATTCATATTTGCAAACATACAAGACTTGAAACCAAAATCAAGAAGTAAAGTGAAGTTCATAAATGGCCTCCTAATAGAATCGAACTCAATATTTGGTGCATTTACAGAAACCCACACAAAAGACCACATGGATAGTGAAATCTGGATTCCGAATTATAATCTATATAGATGTGACAGAGTAATTAGGTCAAGTGGAGGAGTAGGTCTGTATATTAAAAGAGGAGCTGGCATGCACAGAGCTCCTGAATTTGTCCAATGAGGTGGTAGAGGTACTTGGAATCAAGGTAGAAAATATGAATCTACTTATTATTTTAATATACAAACCGCCAGATGCAACTCTTGAGGAATTCACTGAACAGATCCACAAAATAGAGAATATCCTTAATAACCTAGAAAACCCAGTACCAAACATCTTCCTTGGAGACTTCAATCTACCCAGTTTAAAATTAAGAATAGTAAACAATAACATTATAGCAGGAAGTCAACCTGGAAATAACCAACCACAGGTCAGAGAACTACTGAGATTCTGTGACAAATTCTCGCTCAGTCAGCAGATTACAGAACCAACTAGGAACGAAAACACGCTGGACCTGATATTCACGAACAATGAGGAGCTAATCAGACACATTACTGTCTCAGACACTACGTACTCGGACCACAAGCTCATTGAAGTGCAAACTAACATTAATAACAGTAGTAGGCCCAAGAGAAACAACAAGCGGGAAGGGCTGTTCAATAAATTAAATCTTAACAAGAAGAGGATAGACTGGGAGAAAATAAACAGGGAACTTACAAACATTCAATGGGAAAATGTTCTAAGAAATAAAAATCCTACACAAGGAATAGAAAAACTGACTTCTGAAGCATATGAAGTTTGCCTGAAACATGTTCCTTTGAGGAAAGCCAGAAAGAGGTCCAATGTAGGAAGAGAAAGCAGACGACATTACAAAAGCAGGAAGAAATTATCGGAAATGCTTAAGCAGACACGACTCTCCATACAAAGAAGAAATAATTTAAACAGGGAGAAATCGAACAGAGACTGAAGCATTCCTATCAGACTGAAGAAAGGCAACTAGAATAGAAAGCAATTCAAGAAATAAAGAAAAATCCAAAATATTTCTTCACATATGCTAAATCAAAAGCGAAAACCACTGCCAGTATTGGATCTATTCGTATTAGTGAAGGTTCATACACTGAGGATGACAAAGAAATTAGTGAAATCCTAAAAAAACAGTATGAGGACATGTTTAGCACTCCGATACTCAGCATGAAAGTGGAAGATTCGGACAATTTCTTTATGAATGATACTCAAACACCTGTAAATATAACTGATATCAACACGAGCGTGGCAGATTTTGAAAGAGAAATTGACAATATGCCCATGCACTCAGCCCCGGGTCCAAACTCATGGAATTCAATATTTATAAAGAAATGAAAAGCACCAGTAGCACAGGCACTCAGTATAGTGTGGAGGAAGAGCTTGGACACAGGGGAGATACCAGATGCGCTTAAAGCAGCAAACATTGCCCCTCTACACAAGTGTGGTAGCAAAGCATTGGCAAAGAATTAAAGACCAGTTGCACTAACGTCCCACATAATAAAAGTATTTGAGAGAGTGATCAGGAGTCAGGTCACTAGATTCATGGAAAGCAATGACCTCCACAATCCAGGCCTACATGGATTTAGAGCAGGAAGATCATGCCTCTCACAGCTACTTGACCACTATGACAAAATCACTGAGGCATTAGAGGAAAAACATAATGCAGAAGTCGTATACACAGATTTTGCTAAGGCATTTGACAAATGTGACCATGGAGTGATTGCACACAAAATGACGTCAATGGGTATAACTGGTAAAGTAAGACGCTGGATACTCGATTTCCTGTCGAACAGAACACAAAGAGTAACAGTCAATCAAGTAAAATCGAGTCCGAGCGCAGTTAAAAGCTCTGTACCTCAAGGTACAGTCCTTGCACCACTGCTGTTCCATATTCTCATATCAGATATAGACAAAATCACAAGTCACAGCTTCGTGTCATCCTTTGCAGATGATAAAAAATCAGCATGAAAATTACCTCTGCTAAAGTCATTGATAAATTACAAACAGATATAAACAAAGTTTTCGATTGGGCAGCAGAAAATAACATGATGTTTAACGGTGATAAATTCCAGGTACTCAGATAGGGCAAAAATGAGGATCTTAAACATAATACAGGGTACAAAACACAATCGAATCTGCTCATAGTAGAAAAACAGCATGTCAAGGATTTGGGAATAATGATGTCGGACGACCTAACGTTTAGGGAGCATAACCAAGCAAGTATTGCATCAGCCAGAAAAATGATAGGATGGATTACGAGAACCTTCAAGTCCAGAGATCCCATCACAATGGTTGTACTCTTCAAATCACTTGTGTTGTCCCATCTTGAGTACTGCTCAGTACTCACTTCCCCCTTCAGACCCCCCTCCCCGCTCAGCTCGTTGATGCCGTGAGGGGGGCTTAGTGGGCGGCTGCCGGAGTGTGATGCTCCTTGGGACAGTCCTCTGTCCTTTTACAGCCTTGTACTCCTGCTGCCGTCCTCTCCAATTGTGCTGAGTGCCTTTTCCTTTTCCTTCTGTTTCGTTTTTCTCTCCCCTCATCTCCTATCTGCTTGCCATTTCCTGCCGACATTTTGGTTGTTTTGGTTCGTTCTTTGGATGTCTTCTATTTTGACGCCCGGGTGCTTGAGGAGGCATACTCTTGCACCCGTAGAACTGTAGTACCCATATGCAGGCGAAGAGTCACAATAACGTGGCTGAAGTATGTTGACCAGACCACACACTAGAAGTTGAAGGGACGACGACGTTTCGGTCCGTCCTGGACCATTCTCAAGTCGCTTGAGAATGGTCAAGCGACTTGAGAATGGTCCAGGACGGACCGAAACGTCGTCGTCCCTTCAACTGTAGTACCCAACATCGAGAGCGAGGGGAACCTTTTATTGTCAATCCCCTTTCGTCACTGAACCCGATCTCGATGAACTGTCGGTTCTTAAGGTGGCGTTTGTGGGGCGTATACTCACGACGCACTCCTAGGAGGCCCCGGCATGATCGGCGATAGCTTCTTGTTGGGTGTCCTGTCTCTAATTGTGGCTCCATGGTGGGTGTGGGGGCACATTCGTGAATGAATATTTTTCTTGTAGCGATGATGTTTGCTGGTTCTACTGTTTCTCTTTTACCTTCTCAGGCTCGTGGGGTGGGCGACCAAGCCCCCGAGTCAGTCCGTGTTGGAAGACCGGGCTCTGTAGCCTCCGCTGCTTTGGGCCCCGACCTTGCTCCTCCTTTGGCCTCTCTGACTCCTCCCCTCGGCTCCCCTCCCTCCCTCTGTGGTTGGGTCGAGCCCCAAGCCCCCAGTGGTGACTACCTCGTCCCCTGGCGCGGTTCCATCTCTAGTTGTAACTACTGCGTCTTTTAACCCCTCTCTCTGAGGGTTCTCAACGCCGTCCTCGTCACGGCCGCCCTCGCTCGATTCCTTCCCGTTCTGATACCTATCAAGCCTTGTTTGGTCCCGTTTCGTGAGCCAAATATTTTGATCTCCTCCCTCTTGATTCTGCGCCTCCTGACGATTTCTCCCTCCATCGACATCTCGTTGATTCCGTGGATGCCTCTGTTACTTTCAACCCTACTCGACTCGGTACACGTGTCGTTGCTGCTCCTTCTCAGGATGCTGCTTCCCGCTTGGCTGCCTTATCCTGCCTTGGCGAGACCCCCTGTTAGATATTCGACATATCCTTGATGCCCAGGGCCATTCTATTCTCCAGGTGGACACGTTTACTCGTCCCCCTCGTGGTAGTTGCCGTCAACCCCTTCGGGTTGTGAAGATTACCTTTGATGGTAGGACCCTTCCACCCTCTGTCATTCTTGCTGGTGCCAGGTGCTCTGTCCAGGAGTACATTCCTTCTCCTAGGCTCTGTAACAAGTCCTGGAGGTTTGGGCATGGTGCCCTCCGCTGCTCTGGGTCTGTCTCTCTGTCCTTTGTGTTGTGGCGAAGGTCACTCTAAGTCAGAGTGCACTTCTCCCCAGGCATGTTGCCTCAACTGCAGTGAGACCCATCCTACCTTCTCCCGTGCGTGTATCCATTACAAGCTTGAGGCAGCCGTCCTCAACTTGAAGCACTGGGAGCATTTATCTTTTCCTGAGGCGAGGCGCCAGGTTCGCCGGCTCCTGCCTTATGCTAATATCTCTTATGCTCGTGTGTTGCGCTCTTCCTCTCCTTGTCCTTCCCATCTTCCTCAGACTCACAACCGTTTCCGGGCCTTGGACCCTGATACACCCACTGCCTCCTCCTCTGTTCCTTTGGGTTCTATCCCGAAGGATCCACCTCCTGGTCCTCTATCTGGGGTTCCCCTTCTTTCTACCCGGTCTGTCTTGTCTCCTGTGTCTTCTTCCTCGTCTCCCTCCGTTCCTCCTTCCCCTCCATCTCTTGAATCTCCCTGCCGCCTGTCTGTGCGGGCTGATGTCCATCGCTCTCCAAACAGCCGTCATGTGTGCTCTCGTTCAGCTTCTCCTTTTGAGACGCTAGAATACGTTGCCCAGCACGTAGTTGCTGGGACACATGTCTCTTTAAGTCAGAAGCGTAAGCCTGGCTCCTCTCCTTCCTCCTCCCCGACGGGTAAGAAGGTTTCGCTTTCTTCCTCAGCCCCTACTTCTGCCCCTCTCGCTCCTTCCCCTCCCATTTCGGTGGTTGCGCCCCCTGTTCCTGCTATGGAGGTTTCTTTAGCCCCCACTTCCCTCTCGGTTGCTGCCCTTGCTGAAGTGCGCTCCCCTCTTTCTACTCCCCCTCTTCCTGCTGCTCTCCTTGACTGCTCCCCTCCGTTGTCTCCTCTTCCTCCGGACCCCGCCCGCCCACCTCTGGTCTCTTCTCCCGCTTTCTTCCCTCCATCTTTGCTCAGTTTACCCATGCCCCCTAACCCTGACTTTGCTGACCCTGATATTCTTTAACGTGCTATGTTGCTCTTTCGCCTTTGTATCTTCCTTGTTCTCTGTTGTTGTCCTTTCTCTTCTCGTCGTTGTCTATTCTTCAATGGAACGTTCGAGGTTATAACGCCAAGTTCCTCGAACTCCAACTTCTGATTTCGTGGTTTTCACCCCTTTGTGTCTGTCTCCAGGAGCCGATGCTTGGTGCTCGTCCTGGTCGTTTTCATGGCTATGCCTTTCTCTCCCCCCCCCCAGCTGGTGTGAGGCTCCTAATTCTTCTGCTCTCTTGATTCGCTTTGATGTTCCCTTTGTCCCCTTACTTTTTCATTCGCCTCTCCATTGTTCTGCTGCTCGTATCTTTGTGGGGAAATGGTACACAGTTTGTTCCATTTATCTCCCCCCGAGTGTCCCGCTTTCTCTTCCTGACCTGAAACACCTCCTGGACTCCATGCCGGAGCCTGTGCTCCTGCTGGGTGATTTGAATTGTCGTCATTCTCTTTGGGGTGATGTTCTGATGAATACCCGAGGTCGCCTTCTTGAGACGTTTATCCACTCTTCTTCCCTGTCTCTTCTGAATTCTGGTGAGCCCACTCATTTATACTCTCGGAATCGCACCCTTTCCTGTCCTGATCTTTCTCTTTGCTCTATTTCTCTTTACTTAGATTTCACGTGGCAGGTTCTTGATGACCTCCATGACAGTGACCATTTCCCCATCCTTGTTTCCTTTTTCTCTTTTCGTCCTTCCCTCTCCTTCCCTAGGTGGCAGTTTGCTAAAGCGGACTGGAACCTATTTACCCTCAGTGCTGCTCTCCCTTCTGCCTCTCCTTCGCGCTCTCCTCCTTTTTCATGACACTGTCTTCGACGCTGCCTTCCGCTCTATTCCTCGCTCTTCCTCGCAGGGTCCTCGGAAGTGCGTTCCCTGGAGGAATGCAGACTGTGCTCGCGCTGTCCACTGTAAGTGTGCGGCCTGGAAGAGGCACCGCCGTCGGCAGACGGCCGATTCTTTTCTTTTCTTTCGGAAAGCGAGTGCGGTGACCTGTAGGGCCATCCGTACGGTTAAACGTGAATGTTGGGCATCTTATGTCTCCACAATTACGTCCGAAACTCCCCTACCACAGATCTGGAAGCGTATACGCAACATAGTGGGTAAGTTCGTTCCGGATGTTTCACCGGTCCTTCACCTCCGTGGTATTCTTGTGGTGGACCCGTTGCAGGTCGCTACCGAACTGGGTTCCCACTTTTCTTCTGTTAGCTCTGGTCTTCATCTTCCCCCAATCTTTCCTTTTTCGTAAACCTGTCCTAGAGTTTCGTCCTTTAGATTTCTGCACTAGTCTTCGACTTTCCTATAACGATCCTTTCTCTCTGAACTTCGTTCTGCCCTTGCCCTCTGCGGTTCTACGGCGGCGGGCTCGGATGGTATTCATTATGAGATGCTTTGCCATCTCCCTCCATGCACGTCTCAGTATTTACTGAGTCTGTATAATCGGATCTGGGAGTCGTCGTCAGTCCCTGATGACTGGCTCGATGCCGTTATCCTCCCTGTTCGCAAACCAGGGTCTCTGGGAACTTCCCCTAAGGACTTTCGCCCTATTGACCTCACAAGTTGTGTCTGCAAACTCTTTGAACGTATGGTTAACGTTCGTCTGCTGTGGTTCCTGGAACAACATCACCTCCTCTCCCCTTCCCAATTTGGATTCCGCAAGTGCCGCAGCACGACAGATGTCCTGGTGAACTTGGAGGTCTATATTCGTACTGCTTTTGCTGCGAGGATCTCCGTTGTTGCCGTCCTTTTTAACCGGAAAAGGCTTACGAAACTACTTGGCGATATCATTTTCTTTCCTAGCTTCATTCTTTTGGCCTTCGTGGTCTTCTCCCTCTCTTTCTCCGCAGCTTCCTCTCTCATCGTTCCTTTCGGGTGCGCCTTGGTACCGCTCTCTCTGCCTCTTTTCAGCAATACGAAGGTGTGCCCCAGGGTAGTGTTCTGAGCACTACTCTTTTTCTGGTTGCCCTCAATGGTCTTCTTTCCTCTCTTCCTTCAGGTGTCTTCTCCACTCTCTATGTCAATGATCTTACCCTTTGCTGTCAGGGTGATGATTCATCTCTCCTTCAGCGCTGGCTTCAACTTGCGATTGATGCCGTGTCATTTTTGGACCACCAATCATGGCTTCAAGTTCTCTACTTCTAAGACTTGTGCCATGTCTTTTACTCGGAAATGGGTCGTTCTTCGTCCCTCTTTGTCACTTTATGGTCATCCCCTTGAGCACAAAGATTCCGCGAAGCTTTTGGGGTTATTCCTTGACACTCGTTTGTCTTGGTCTCCCCATATTTCTTACCTCCGTGTTGATTGCTCTAAGGCCCTTACCCTCCTTTGGGTATTGTCACATACATCTTGGGGAGCAGATAGGCACACTCTCCTTGCTTTACATTCCTCTCTCGTCCTGTCTAAGCTCGATTATGGTTGCCCTGCTTACTCGTCTGCTTCTCCTCCTACTCTTCGCTGTCTTGATGCTTTGCACCATACTGGGTTGCGCCTCAGTTCTGGTGCCTTTCGTTCGACTCCCGTCCTTAGCTTGTATGTTGACACTGGCTTCCTGTCTCTCCAGGACCGCCGTGATCGCTACTGTCTTCGCTATCTTGCGCGGTCCTTACAACATCCTTCCTCTCGCCTCTGTCATGCTTTAACTTTTACCCCTCCTGCGGTTCCTGTTCCTCTTCACAACCTCCCTCTTTCTGTCCGATTATCTCGCTTATAAGATTCTCTTTGCGTTCGTGTTTCTAATGTTTCTCCTCGTGTTGTTCCTTCTTTGCCCCCGTGGAGAGTCCCCCTTCTGCAGTTTTGTACATCCTTGACCCGCATCACTAAAGCTTTTACCCCTCCTACGGTTCTAAAACGCCTTTTCCATGAGCATTTCTCTTCTCACTCCCGCTCCATTTCCATCTTCACCGATGGGTCTAAGTCTGCAGATGGTGTTGGCTACTCTGTTGTTTTTTCTGATCGCACTTATATGTGTCGCTTACCTACGGAGACTAGCATCTTTACATTGGAGCTTTATGGTTTTCTCTATGCTCTTCGTCTCCTGCATTCTCGTTGTCAGTCTTCCTTTGCAGTTGTTGTTGACTCTCGTAGTGCCCTCATGGCTCTCGGGTCCTTTAATCCGGTTCATCCAGTAGTTGTCGAGATCCAGCATTGGCTGTTTCTTGTTCACAGTAAATTTAAGTCGGTTGAGTTTTGTTGGGTTCCCAGCCATATTGGTGTGTCTTTAAATGAGTGTACGGATGCTGCTGCCAAGGAAGCTGTCCGCTCTTGTCCCATCTCTCGTAAAGGTATTCCATATTCCGACTATTACCCGGTTATCCATTTCTCCATCCTTACCCGTTGGCAGGCTTCTTGGTCGTCTGTTACTGGTAACAAACTACGAACTCTTAAATGTTGTGTTTCCTTGTGCCCGTCCTCCTACCACAGTAACCGGCGATGGGAAATAGCTCTGGCGAGGTTGCGTATTGGCCATACTCGCTTAACCCATTGTCACTTGATGGAGCGCCACCCTGCTCCTTATTATCCTACTTGCATTGTTCCTTTTACGGTGGTGCATGTCCTTCTTGAATGTCCTGACTTCCAGGACGAGCGTGTGTCTTGCTTTCTGACCGCCCCTCGCGGTCGCCTGTCCTTCAATAGAATTCCTGGTGACTCGGATACTTTTGATATCGTTCGCCTTATGCGTTTTTGTTCTCGTATTGGCATCCTTGGTGATATTAACGCCCTCTGGTTATCCTGCACGTTTGATGGTGCTACATAGCCTTCCCGATCTGGTGCCTTCTTTTGATAATTACTTAATTCCCCCTTCAGAGCAGGAGAGATTGCTGAAATTGAGAGAATCAGAGAACATATACGGCACGCATAGACGAGATAAAGCAGCTAAATTATTGGGATCGTCTCAAAGCTCTCCAAATGTACTCACTAGAAAGGAGACGAGAAAGATACCAAATAATATACACATGGAAAATACTGGAGGGACAGGTCCCAAATCTGCACAGTAAAATGACAACGTACTGGAGTGAACGACATGGAAGAAAATGCAGAATAGAATCAGTAAAGAGCAGAGGTGCCATGGGCACAATCAGAGAACACTGTATGAACATTAGAGGTCCACGGTTGTTCAACGTCATACCAGCGAGCATCAGAAATATTACAGGAACAACCGTGGACATCTTCAAAAGGAAACTAGATTGTTTCCTTCAAGGAGTGCCGGACCAACCGGGCTGTGGTGGGTATGTGGCCTGCGGGCTGCTCCAAGCAACAGCCTGGTGGACCAAACTCTCACAAGTCTAGTCTGGCCTCGAGCCGGGCTTTGGTAGTAGAAGTACTCTCGGAACCCCATCAACCATGTATAACCCTATTCAATCACCACCCACACCACCCTGTACAATCACAACCCACTCCACCTAGTATAATCTCCGCCCACACCACCCAGTACAATCCCCACCCACACCACCCTGTACAATGACCACCCACACCACCATGTACAATCACCACCTACACCGTTGGAGCCGGTCGGCCGAGCGGACAGCATGCTGGACTTCTGATCCGTTGGTCCTGGGTTCGATCCCAGGCGCCGGCGAGAAACAATGGGCAGAGTTTCTTTCACCCAATGCCTCTGTTACCTAGCAGTAAATAGGTACCTGGGTGTTAGTCAGCTGTCACGGGCTGCTTTCTGGGGGTGGAGGCCTGGTCGAGGACCGGGCCGCGGGGACACTAAAACCCCAAATCATCTCAAGATAACCTCAAGATAAGATAACACCACCCTGTACAATCACCACCCACTCCACACAATACAATCTCCACCCACACCACCCTGTACAATCACCAACCACACCACCCTGTACAATCACCACCCACTCCACCTAGTACAATCTTCACCTACACCACACAGTGCAATCACCACCCACACCACCCTGTACAATCACCACCCACACCACCATATGCAATCACCACCCACATCACACTGTACAATCACCACCCCGTACCACCAGGCAGAGTGAGGACACGGGATGTCTGTGGTCAAACGTCACATCATTCCGCAATGCCATATTTTGGTTCATTTGGACACCACACAGTCTCCGTGGTGTAGTGGTAAGACACTCGCCTGGCGTTCCGCGAGCGCTATGTCATGGGTTCGTATCCTGGCCGGGGAGGATTTGCTGGGCGCAAATCCTTAACTGTAGCCTCTGTTTAACGCAACAGTAAAATGTGTACTTGGATGAAAAAACGATTCTTCGCGGCTGGGGATCGTATTCGAGGGACCTGCCCGAAACGCTACGCGTACTAGTGACTGTACAAGAATGAACAACTCTTGTATATATCTCAAAANTTTATATATATATATTTATATATATATATTATATATATATATATATCTATATATATTATATATATATTTTAATATATATATATATATATATATATATATATATATATATATATATATATATATATATATATACAAAAGGGTGACAGACAAGAGGCACTTAACTACAGGCCAGTGTCCTTAACTTGTATACCATGCAAGGTGATGCAGAAGATTGTGAGAAAAAAACCTAGTAACACATCTGGAGAGAAGAGACTTCGTGACAACCCATCAACATGGGCTCAGGGAGGGTAAATCTTGCCTTACAGGCTTGATAGAATTCTACGATCAGGTGACAAAGATTAAGCAAGAAAGAGAAGGATGGGCGGACTGCCTTTTTTTGGACTGTCGGAAAGCCTTTGACACAGTACCCCATAAAAGGTTGATGCATAAGCTGGAGAAACAGGCAGGAGTAACTGGTAGGGTTCTCCAGTGGATAAAGGAGTACCTAAGCAATAGGAAACAGAGTTACAGTGAGGGGTGAGACCTCAGAATGGCGTGAAGTCACCAGTGGAGTCCCACAGGGCTCTGTGCTTGGACCTATCCTGTTTCTGATATACGTAAATGATCTCCCAGAGGGTATAGACTCATTCCTCTCAATGTTTGCTGACGACGCCAAAATTATGAGAAAGATTAAGACAGAGGAGGACAGCTTGAGTCTTCAAGAAGACCTGGACAAGCTGCAGGAATGGTCGAAAAAATGGCTGTTAGAGTTTAACCCAAGCAAATGTAATGTAATGAAGATAGGGGTAGGAAGCAGGAGACCAGATACAAGGTATCATTTGGGAGATGAAATACTTCGAGTCAGAGAGAGAGAAAGACCTGAGGGTTGATATCACGCCAGACCTGTCCCCTGAAGCTCATATCAAGAGGATAACATCAGCAGCATATGCCAGGTTGGCTAACATAAGAACGGCCTTTAGAAACTTGTGTAAGGAATCTTTCAGAACATTATATACCACATATGTCAGACCAATCCTGGAGTATGCGGCTCCAGCGTGGAGTCCATATCTAGTCAAGCATAAGACTAAACTGGAAAAGGTTCAAAGGTTTACCACCAGACTAGTACCCGAGCTGAGAGGTATGAACTACGAGGAGAGACTACGGGAATTAAACCTCACTTCGTTGGAAGACAGAAGAGTTAGGGGGGACATGATCACCACATTCAAGATTCTCAAGGGAATCGACAGGGTTGATAAAGTCAGGCTATTTAACACAAGGGGCACACGCACTAAGGGACACAGGTGGAAAATGAGTGCCCAAATGAGCCACAGATATTAGAAAGAACTTTTTTAGTGTCAGAGTGGTTGAAAAATGGAATGCATTAGGAAGTAATGTGGTAGAGGCTGACTCCATTCACAGTTTCAAGTGTAGATATGATAGAGCCCAATAGGCACAGGAATCTGTACACCTGTTGATTGACGGTTGAGTGGCGGGACCAAAGAGCCAGAGCTCAACCCCCACAAATACAACTAGGCGAGTACAACTAGGCGAGTACACACACACACACACACACACCAGGAAGCAGCCCGTGACAACTGACTAACTCCCAGGTACCTATTTACTTCTATCTTGAGGTAGGTAACAGGGGCATTCAGGGTGAAAGAAACTTTGCCCTTTTGTTCCTGCCTCGTGCGGGAATCGAGCCCGCGCCACAGAATTACGAGTTCTGCGCGCTATTGTTATGATCTCAGCCTGCAGAAGAAACGAGTCTCCCTCTTTGAGAGTTATTCAGCAAGCCTGACCTAACTAGAAGGTCCAGGAATCATAGAGGCGATAATACATAGGTAAGATAGTTTGGTCGATTTAAATAACAAGTTGAGATTTTGGGCAATGAACAAGAAAACAGATAAATGACTGGTTAGGAGATGTGGACAATTTGCTGGAGGCGTGAGGCTCGCTTTTGGAGGGCGATGACCTCACTTGAGGCCAGACATCATAGGGGAGGACGCGCTTCGTTATGCTCCAGTCAGAAGGAGACCCCTAGCGATATTATCTCAAAGAGAAGAGAAGTGTGCAGACGTTCCAGCTGTGGAGTCGAGCTGAGGACGTGTGGTCTCAAGTCCTGGACGGCGAGGAGAGGGTATTTAAGCCGCACGACAGTTTTGTGTGCTGTGGGAAGCGCCCTGGTCAGACGCTGTCAGAGGGAGGAGCGCCCTCGACCAGATAATCTGTGGTAAGCCCGATTTAAGCCAGTTCATAGTGTTTGCTTGTAGTTGGTCGTGTGCCCAGCGACAGTAGCAATGTTTATTTGCAAGTTAAACATGTTTTGGTAAGGCAGAGAGCCTAAAATAAGAGAGTGAAGTGAGAGGAACACAGAGCGACATCCGTCTCCTCTGAGCGCTGGCAGGCAACTGAGGGAGCCCGGCTCCTGACGGCAGAGGCCCCTCCCAGAGTGAGTGAGGCCCGCCAGGCGAGGTGGAGCATGGACCCGCCTCAACGGGGGAGTCCACTCTCACTATTTGTAGAAGACAGATAGAGTTTGGAGGCAAAGATGTTGTGTGATTAATTTTGTTGATGTGTTAAAAAGAGAAACAATTTATTGGAGTGCAAATGGGTTGCAGGTTTGTCCTTTGGGGAAGAAGTTGCTGAGAACTTCGAAGCCAGCACAGAGGGAGTAGTTGATGAGACTCCAAGGCAGTGGAGGAGAGGACCTCGATCTGTGAGGAGAAGGAGTGAGGAGGAGTGTCACGTGCTTCTGTAGAGGTGGTGAAGTACCACAATTATTCGAGGAAACTTTATGGTGCAGCAGCCAGGAGAGCTGTGGATGACCCTAGTAGGAGTAGAGAAGCACCATAGTTGTCCAAGGAAACTTCATGGTAGCAGCCTGGAGGAGCTGCAGAGGATCCTGGTGGTTAAGCCCTGAGGAACCTGAAGTTGTCAGGGTAGTGAACTAGTTCTAAATGATCACTTGTAAGGAGGCGATGGAGTGTTTGTCATTAGCGTGAACGACGCAGTAAGAGGTGAGTGATCGTTTGCCATTTTTGTACCACAAAGAGTTTATACTGAAGTTTTGAGTTACAGACGTAGGCAGGGTTACCTACAGATATATATATGTATTCTAAGACTGATAGAATGATCGATTGATTCGTTGAGTGGCACGGATCATGTATACTGATACATATATGTATGTTATTGCATTCATATGCAGATTTGCCTTGTACATGTTTATAGGTATATATATGTATTCATTCCCTTGCTAGTAGTGTAACATTATATTGTAATATTTAATCTACTTGAGGAGGTTCATAATATTAGGTAATTCCAAGAGATGGGATACCACCTAACAAGTTGATGATAAGAGTTCTGATGGTGTTGGAGTGCAACCTGAATGTAATAGTGTAGAGTATAGGATTCATTATTATTATACGTATGCGTGTATTGTATATGTACTTCGTCCAGTAAATGTATTCAAATTTGCTGGTGTTTGCACTAGTCCTAGTGAGGCTTCCCAGGAAATAGTAACGAAGGAGAGAGAGAGCAAGAAACAGGAACCACTGCTGGGGACAGGGTAAGACGGAAGTCTAGTAAGACAAAGGGGATTGAGGAGGTCATATCCCATAAGGAGAGAGTGGGGAGTCACAGCGGCTCGAGTTGGTGTGTGCACGTGACAACAAGGCTGAGTGCTGGAGCCGAATCCCCTAAACGTGTGACGTTGAGCCCCTCTCCTAGAGCCTGAAGCGCCTGGTGTGATCTCCTAGTGGAATATAAGCACTCTATCGAGTTGTGGGATGGGTGGTCTGTCAGCGGTAACACCAAACAATCCACCACCACCGCAACACTATCCACCAGGCTACGAGGCCCCTAGGTAAATGTGTGTGTGTGTGTGTGTGTGTACTCACCTAATTGTGCTTGCAGGGGTTGAGCTCTGGCTATTTGGTCCTGCCTCTCAACTGGTGTACAGGTTCCTGAGCCTATTGGGCTCTATCATATCTATAATTGAAACTGTGTATGGAGTCAGCCTCTACCACATCACTTCCTAATGCATTCCATTTGTCAACCACTCTGACACTAAAAAAGTTCTTTCTAATATCTCTGTGGCTCATTTGGGCACTCAGCTTCCACCTGTGTCCCCTAGTGCGTGTGCCCCTTGTCTTAAATAGCCTGTCTTTATCTACCCTATCAATTCCCTTGAGAATCTTGAGTGTGGTGATCATGTCCCCCCCTAACTCTTCTGTCCTCCAGCGAAGTGAGGTTTAATTCCCGTAGTCTCTCCTCGTAGCTCATATATCTCAGCTCGGGTACTAGTCTGGTAGCAAACCTTTGAACCTTTTCCAGTTTAGTCTTATCCTTGACTTGATATGGACTCCATGCTGGGGCTGCATACTCCAGGATTGGCCTGACATATGTGGTATACAAAGTTCTGAATGATTCCTTACACAAGTTTCTGAATGCCATTCTCATGTTGGCCAGCCTGGCATATGCCGCTGATGTTATCCTCTTCATATAGGCCTCAGGAGAAAGGTCTGGCGTGATATCAACTCCCAAGTCTTTTTCTTTCTCGGACTCTTGAAGAACTTCATCTCCAAGATGATACCTTGTATCTGGCTTCCTGCTCCCTACACCTATCTGCATTACATTACATTTGCTTGGGTTAAACTGTAATAACAATTTGTTTGACCATTCGTTCAGCTTGTCTAGGTCTTCTTGAAGCCTCAAGCAGTCCTCCCTCCGTCTTAATCCTTCTCATAATTTTAGCATCTTCTGCAAACATTGAGAGAAATGAATCTATACCCTCCGGATATCATTTACATATAACAGAAACAAGATAGGACCGAGTACAAAGCCCTGTGGGACTCCATTGGTGACTTCAAGCCAATCTGAGGTCTCACCCCTCACCGTAACTCTCTGCTTCCTATTACTTAGGTACTTACTCCCTTATCCACTGGAGCACCTTACCAGCTACACCTGCCTGTCTCTCCAGCTTATGTACCAGCCTCTTATGCGGTACTGTGTCAAAGGCTTTCCGACAATCCTAGAAAATGAAGTCTGCCCAGCCTTCTCTTTCTTGCTTAATCTTTGTCACCTGGTCGTAGAATTCTATTAAGCCAGTCAAGCAAGATTTACCCTCCCTGAACCCATGTTGGCGATTTATGACGAAGTCCCTTCTCTCCTTATGTGTTACCATGTTTTTTCTCACGATCTTCTCCATCACCTTGCATGGTGTACAAGTCAAGGACACTGGCCCGTAGTTCAGTGCCTCTTGCCTGTCGTCCTTTTTGTATATTGAGACCACATTTGCCGTATTCCATATTTCTGGTAGGTCTCTCGTCTCCAGTGACCTACTATACACTATGGAGAGTGGCAAGCAAAGCGCCTCTGCACACTCTTTCAGTAGCAATGGTGAGATCCTGTCTGGACCAACAGCCTTTCTAACATCCAGATCCAGCAGGTGTCTCTTGAACTCCTCTCTCGTAATTTCGAACCCTTCCAAGGCCGCCTGGTTTACTTCCCTTTCTCCTAGCAAAGTGACCTCAACTTGTTCTATTGTGAAGACCTCCTGGAACCTCTTGTTGAGTTCTTCACACACCTCTTTGTCATTCTCTGTATACCTGTCCTCGCCTGTTCTAAGTTTCAATACCTGTTCTTTCACTGTTGTTTTCCTTCTGATGTGACTGTGGAGTAGCTTTGGTTCGATCTTGGCTTTGTTTGCTATATCATTTTCATAACTTTTCTCTGCTTCTCTTCTCATCCTGACATACTCATTCCTTGCTCTCTGATCTCTCTCTGCTTTCTGGTGTTCTGTTATTCCGGAAGTTCCTCCACGCCCTTTTGTTCAGTTTCTTTGCTTCCATACATTCCCTATTATACCATGGATTCTTCTTCTTTTGCTTCTCGGATTTTTCCCTTTGTGCTGGGATGAATCTGTTTACTGCCTCCTGACACTTTTGGGTGACAGTCCATCATATCTTGTACAGACTTACCTTGGGACACATACCTCAGAGATATTTCCCTTAGGAAACTTCTCATCTCCTCATAATTTCCCTTTTGGTATGCCAGCCTTTTGTTTCCTCGTTCTTTTAGGGGGAAGATAATTCCTAGCTCTACCAGGTATTCAAAGTTCAATACACTGTGATCACTCATTCCCAAGGGTCCTTCCATCTTAACTTCCCTTATATCCCACTCATTTAGGGTAAATATCAAATCAAGCATTGCTGGTTCATCTTCTCCTCTCATTCTTGTTGGTACCTTGATGTGCTGGCTTAGAATGTTACTTGTTGCCACGTCTAGCAGCTTAGCTCTCCATGTTTCTGGTCCTCCATGCGGGTCTCTGTTCTCCCAATCTATCTTCCTATGGTTGAAGTCTCCCATGATTAGTAGTCCAGATCCATTCCTGCTAGCAACAGAAACTGCTCTCTCTAGCAGCTTCGTGTGTGTGTGTGTGTGTGTGTGTGTGTGTGTGTGTGTGTGTGTGTGTGTGTGTGTGTGTGTGTGTGTGTGTGTGTGTGTGTGAGACGAGGGCCCACCCTAACCCGGACACACTTAAAACAATGCTTGGCTATCACATCGTCGAGTCATAGTATCGAAGGAACAGACTAAATATTACAGTAAACTTGCCCTGACTAGATAATCGCTCAGAGACTTGCCTGGGGTCCACGCTAGCATGGGTGGCTGCTGTGGGAAGGTGGGCCAGGCTGGGTGTTCTCTGTGATCCTGAACTAGTTCCATAAATCCCTAATTTTTTGTTGATAGGACCCCATAACTCCTGGCAAATGGGGAAAGGGTAAGATGATTCCCTCATTAGTGTTGCGTGTCCGTGCTGTTTGTAAGAGAAACTAACTGTTGGTCCCTGAAATCTTCTTCAGGGACCAACTTCTTCAAGCTTCTGCTGTGCAGATTGTCATCTGGATATCCTCCGTTTCTAAATTGTCCATTGATACTCCAAAGCTTTCTGTAGATTAGTTTCCTTGATAATAATTCGCTTGAGGCATACTCTTAGTGAGTAAGGGAGCGATCTTTTAAGGGGGAAGTAGATGAGTTGATAAAAATAGTAGATACGAGTGTAGGTTTGTCGGCTTGTAGTAGATATTCGCCTCCAAGTAATTATGTGGTTGGAGGACTCCCGCTTGTTTGAGGTCTTGTCTGATCTTGTTTATTCTGGTCAAAAAATTCTGCTACTCTCCTGGCTGCTTCCCTCTGCAGTATGCTCGGGTATTAAGACATTATTCAAAGAGAGGACTGCTCCCCTTGGCATGGGGTCCCTGATTGATTATATTCAGTTGAGAAAATGTTGTCTTTTAAACTTTCTACGAGTAACTGTAGAAACGGAGTAAATAGTGTTGTACAGATCCAGTCTATAGGTCTAGTTAGTGCCCTGCACCCACTTAAGACCGGCCTACCCTGCCAGGTGTTTAAGATTAATTTCAACTTGTGTACCTTGGGCAGGTTATATAGGGCTGAAATGTTTGACATAAACGCTAAGAGTTTGTCTCTGGTGCTGCTTTGATCAAACCCTCACTTCATCCTGATCTTGGATCTTTATTTCGATATAATATTTAAAAAAAATTACATCGGCTTTTTACATTTCCAAGTGCAACTTGCAGCTTCTGTATCTGTTATGTCGAGGCATCGTCTAGCTGTCTTAAAATTTATTTTCTATAGATTTCGCCTTCCACACTACCACTGTACCACCTTTATTCGCCTGTTTTATCGCTGTGTCTTCTGTTTTAAATCTCTCGAGGCTAATTGTTCCTCTCTCATTATATTATTTCCTAATTTGAACTGTAACCTTTACTATCGTTTTCACTTCACTTATTTTCTCTTGTAAGCCTAACATCTTCATGCACGGTGCCTGCTGCTGTCCTTGTGGATGTTGGTACTTACACGAGAGGGAGAGAGGTTCTCTTTTTGGTGATGGTGTTTATGTACTCTGGGCTGGGTTGGATTCTTTTGTGGATCACTGGATGACGAGTTGCCAATTTAACAATTTGATAAGATTTCTCATTTAATGGGATTCCAACATGGGATTGGATCCAGTTTAGGGTTATGTTGAGTCTTTTACATTTAGTGACTCTGCTCCAAGATACAAAACGGTGGTAATCATTCCCACGCTGTCTTAACCACTACATCTTTCCTAATATTTGAAGTGCAGCTTTCGAATCAGTTTGTACAATTGCATTTATAGTATCACTATCGCACTCTTCGAATGACCCTCACGTTCGATTTTTTTTATCTAGAGGCCGATGAAAAAATATTTATAAAATTCATTTATTATTTGATCGACTTCGGGATAGTTTCAAAATGAGCGCCTTTAGAGTGCGCATAATTTGGTACCAAAATGACAGATGTATCATAAAACGTGATGTCAGAACACTTGACAGATTATAAATACGTTTTTGGTCAAAATGTTAAAATATTTGTTAAAATACTATTTATTGTGATATTATTATGGGACTAGTTTTAAAATGCGCGCCTCTAGATTGCAAACAATTTGATACCAAAATGAAAGACGTAACACGAAAATTTGTCAGAACACTGGAAAGATATAAATAATTTTATGGTGATTGTCCTAAATGAAAATATTTAAAATTTCATTTATTGCTTTATTATTATGAGACTAGTTTTAAAATACGCGCTTTTTTATTGCGAACAATTTGATACCAAAATTAAAGTTATAACACGAAAATTGATGTTATGAAACTGAACGAGTATACATATATGGCTGTGATGTGCAATTTGGTGCTGGTTCACGGGTAACTTTAGGCTTTGCTAAAGGGATTCACACTTGGCTTTTGGACCTTATATGCATATACACATGTAAGGAATTTTATTACGAACACAATGATACTAAAACAAACGACGTAGCACGAGAATTAAGGTGAGAAAACTGAAACGAGTTTACACATTTAGTGTCGCCGAGCGCTCGCCCGCACCGCCAGTAGTAGTTCGTGCATACGCGCGGACCGCACGCCCGGTGCGCGAAAGTGTTATTAAGTAGTTTTTATAGAATGACAAATTTATTTACATTATTTCACTTGTTTTCCCTTTCAATTATCAGATTCTAAGGAAATAGATATTAATGAGGCATAAGAATAAATTAATAGTGCTGGGAAAAAATTACATTTTAGGTATATTTTAGGTGTAAAAATAATTTACATAAAATAAAGTAGCTGTCACAACTGCAAGAAAAATGACAGGTTGGATAACAAGAACCTTTCACACTAGAGATGCTATAATAATAATGATACTTTTCAAGACACAAGTGTTCTCTAGAGTGGAGAACTGCTGCACAATGACAGCCACTTTCAAAGCTGGAGAAATTGCTGACCAAGAGAGCGTGCAGAGAACCTTTACTGCTAGACTCCAATCAGTAAAACACCTAAACTACTGAGACCGACTAAAGAGCCTAAATCTGTATTCTCTTGAGCGCAGGTGGGAGAGATACATAATAATTTACACGTGGAAAATAGTAGAGGGGTTTGTTCCAAACCTGCACACAGAAATAACACCACACGAGACCAGGGACATAACTGGCCGAGTCCTCACAGTATTCAACAGAATACTCGATAAGCACCTCTAAAGAATTCTTGATCAACCAGGCCGTGACTCGCACGTCAGGCTGCGAGCAGCCGCGTATGCAGCAGTAGCTAAAGGTAAAAGACTCAACATAACCCTAAACCGGATCCTATCCTATGTTGGAGTCCCATTAAATGATGATTTAGTGCTGGTGCTGCTCTTTGCATGGATAGCCAACAGACATATTGGAGACTAGCTGGACCAGTATTATCAACCCAAACTGATCTGTTTGCCATACAACAGACATTCGCATATGTGATCACACTAATTAATAAATTATAAAAGATTATGTGTACAGTTAAAATATGTACAATCATAGGTCAAACTAGTTTATTATCCCATCAAATATTTAAGTTATGTAATTAAAAATTACAAAAACGCATTTGAAAAGGCAGTGACGATGTCTTGTGAAATTATATCAAAACTAAAACTTATCTTGTTTGGAAAATGGCCACCTCGACCAGATATTCGTCTTTGCAGGATTGGCACGAGCTCTGGATCGAGCTTCCTTCATCTTCTTTAGCTGCGCTTCCTCTTCCTCTCCTTCAACAATTCACAATTCTGCATCAATGTCCTTTACCTTTAATTTCCCTTCCAATTTTTCCATAACTTGTTTGTTGAAATCTTCCTCCTTGAAGCGTATGTAGCCCTTGGTTATACCCCAGCTAGCCATACCACATATCCCTAGCTTAATGATTCCTAGCTTGAGGCACTTAGCACAGTTCTATTAAAATCATTTTCTAATAACTCAATACAAGACTTTACCCTAAAATATGTAAAAACTCCCAGTCGATGTTATTACCTACTTAGATTAGTGGTCCCACCTTCCTGCCCCTGGCCTCCTTGGGGTAGTGGTCCCACCTTCCTGCCCTGGCCTCCTTGGGGTAGTGGTCCCACCTTCCTGTCCTGGCCTCCTTGGGGTAGTGGTCCCACCTTCCTGCCCTGGCCTCCTTGGGGTAGTGGTCCCACCTTCCTGCCCTGGCCTCCATGGGGTAGTGGTCCCACCTTCCTGCCCCCCTGGCCTCCTTGGGGTAGTGGTCCCACCTTCCTGCCCTGGCCTCCTTGGGGTAGTGGTCCCACCTTCCTGCCCCTGGCCTCCTTGGGGTAGTGGTCCCACCTTCCTGCCCCTGGCCTCTTTGGGGTAGTGGTCCCACCTTCCTGCCCTGGCCTCCTTGGGGTAGTGGTCCCACCTTCCTGCCATGCCCGTCAAAACCACACAACTCAAATTCGTTCATCTTCATAAAGAAAGCCGACCTTGCTGGTTGCCAACTATTTGACATAGGTCCTTAAGAAAGCTAAATCATCTGCACTTGGCCAATTAAAGGGATTGAATCTTTTCACTTAAATTATGGTTAATTACATGGGCAAATGAACAAAGTAGATATTTAATAAAATTACTGATAGTAACATGAAATTCTCTAAATTAATGAATTAATAAACATTGGAACATCTGGCAATCTACAGATGAATGAGAGAACAGGGCGACTGACCTGAGCTGAGGGCGACTCATTGCAATGGTGCCTAACCAACAAATGTCAATAGTATGAACTCATTATCACATCCTTCTGATTCTATCATCACTTTGAAAAGAACTACTACGTATTCCTTTGCTTAGTGAATAGCTTGGTACAAGCCTCAGATATGCAATACTCTCAATTTAAACACATGACAATATTACCTTAGGGGTAAACTTGGAGGAGGGGCGATGCGGCCTCGCTAGCGACCTGACCTAGGGTCAGTGGTGCCAGCTCTCCAAATGACAAGCCGCCTATGTACTAGATGAACCGGAAGACAACTTACATGACTCCATAAAACTCTTCACTCCTCCAACATACAATACGGAGACCTCAAACTATTCTCTACAAGGCAACATCGTAAGACAGAACTTTCAAAATACACATGACACTATCGTATAATCTCTTCCCCTAACACTGATGTGTTGTATCAAACCCAGGACAAAAGTTCCCTCTCACAGCAACTAACGTACAGGCGCGCAAACGTGTCTATAACAATCCAATCTATATAGAATTATCTGTATATATTATTTGTCAATTATCAAAATAATGGATGCCTAAAAGTTGTAAATAGATAATACACCGATATAACTGAAGAAAGTCACATCCTGGCATAAATGTCTAAGGCTTCTGTGCCCAGTAATGTTTGCATGTCGGTGATTTTAGATTACTAGAATAAACATGGAAAATGGTGCTCAACTGTACTCATAATAGTAGTAGTTTAGAACAAAAATTTGTTCCAAGTAACATGGACTCAGAGTAATTCATATAAAAATTGGGAATAAGCCAGGGAACGGTGATCGTAAATAATTACGAATATTATCCATCATTTAAGCATAAAGACGAGCGCTTAGCGAGAAAAATTCGCTAAGGACTCGTCTTTATGCTAAATATTCTCGTAGCCTAACTTAATGTAACCTGTATAACAAAATCGTCAATGTGTCTATATTGTAACTTTTCGTATATAACAACTTCATGTACATAAAACTAATAGTTTATATAACATACTATACTAGAATAACTTTGTAACATTGTGTTAACAATCTTAATAAGAGAACAGTACACACAAAGAGAAACAAAAGGTAATCCTACTGTTTTGTAGTAACTTCACTAAAGGCATTAACTACACTGTCAAAACGTGTCTACAATATCATTTACTATGTCATACTGTTAATGTGTTACTGAGCATGTCTATTAAGCCTTCTCTCTGTAACAAACACTCCTCCTTTACTAACATAACTGTTTTTGTGTAGTAACAAAAATGTCTTCTTGCATTAACATACCTAAACTAAGGTGTCTAATAATTCATATCTAAACTAGCGGGGCATGGGAGAGTTGTCGACCATCGCTGCGTCTAGTATCTGGACTAACATGCCTCTGATGCCCAGCAGGTGAGGTACATATTGAGCAGAACCCGGGATCTGCTTCCCTCTGGCGTTGACCTGAAGCTCCCGGTGTAAGCTTCATGAAGCTTGGAAGGCCGGGGATGGGGCCTGTGTTCGTGGGATTGTGATAGTGGCGGGGATGGAATAGGCCGACTTTTCATAGTCTGTGGTTTGATCTGGTAGTACAGTTTGCTTGCTTCATGGGCCTGCCCAGCACAGGCGATTGTTTGGAATATCTTCATTGAGTGGTGTGCAAATTGCATGGTGAACACTCATCATCTGAAAAGCTACAAGAAGCTGGAGATTGGAGTAAAACTGGACAAACATTGGGGGCAGAGAAAGAGCAGAACGATATCCATCTTTGCCGGCTTGGTTATGTCACATTTGTTTGGCATCCTTGGTGATATTTAGCGCCC
Source organism: Procambarus virginalis (assembly GCA_020271785.1). Lineage (NCBI taxonomy): Eukaryota > Metazoa > Arthropoda > Malacostraca > Decapoda > Cambaridae > Procambarus > Procambarus virginalis. The sequence goes on from WNGS01129430.1 coordinate 87,633, forward strand.
TCTGATTATTCTGCACATTTGATGGTGCTACATAGCCTTCCCGGTTTGGTGCCTTCTTTTGATAATTACTTATGTCACATTTGTTCTTTACAATCAAGGTCGGAAATGAGTTTATTTTAATAAGTTAAAATGTCTCCCCGTCAAAAGGGCATAAATCGATAATCTACAGAACACTGTCCAAAAATCGCACGTTGTCTACCAGGTCCCAGAGTGGCCGGGGTGAATGAAGGGGGCCGAGGTGAATGAAGGGGCCGGGGTGAATGAAGGGGGCCGGGGTGAATGAAGGGGCCGGGGTGAATTAACAGGCCCTCAAATCCCTGGTGGCATGTGTTCCCAGATGATTGTTATAAAGGCTAAATGCCAATTAAATAAAGTTCTGAAAATATTTAATAAATAACCATGACTCCAGGCCCTCAACAGAGCGAGTCATAACCTCATTCGTTGTTAAGATGCCTATAATGATGCTCTTTACAATTAACGTAATATTTAAGAAAAATTATTTGTAGTGCAATATTAAAATATTTTGAGGCTAAAAATGAGCGCAGCAATAATGTATTCCGAAAACATGAATCGTGGACAAAAAGTTCTTCATTAATCTTTGTGATTTATTTGTAGCAATATTAACAGACGGGCTATAGAAAATACGATGTCCCAAAACTTGACGAGATGACTGTGTTAGTAAAAAAGCAGTTCTCCCCTGTTGAAGGAATGCAGTTAATGTTTGCCTTTATCTTTGTAGACAACAGATAAATGCAGACTGGAATCGTTATCACAGAACCATAGACAATGCTTCTGACACGCAGCATTGCATATTCTTCAGAACGGAATTATGTAAATGGTATTAATGAAGAACCCAGAGTTATCCACCACACAGTCTTCACTGAAATTCCCTTCTCAATATGCAGCTCAAGGCTCAGAACTTGGTAAATGAAGATACGACTTCAGTTTATTGTATATAACAGATTTAAATTGCATGAAATGTGTTCCTAGGCCAGACAATTTCAGAGGCTTGTACCATGCAGGAATGAATGTTGTGCATCTGCTGGCAAAGATTTATGTTTTGGATGAAGTACTCGTCTAATTGTACTTCACTCAATTGGCTTATGGGGTTGAGCATTGGCTCTTTAGCCCCAACATTTAGATTAGTGGTTTAATGCTGTGAATCCACTCTTTTTCCCAACCCGTCCTCGACTAAAGGCCATTATATCCAGCAGCCCGTCCTCCAAACAAAGACCCAAAAGTGATTCCATGCACCTGCTAAACCCCCTGTTTATGAATGAAAAACGGTTTACACACGACTTGCAACTGATTTCGTTCGAACACTTCCAGAACAAGTGCTTCACTGACGAATTTTGTTCGAACGACAACGCTGTAAATGCTTCACCCACGTACTACAAATACAAATAATCGCCAACAGAACCTAGAGGAGGATGAGCTGTATGGAGGACTGGATGTTTTTCCTTGTTTAGGCATGAAACTGTGTCGATTTATGAATAAAATATTCCTCTAGTTTATTCCCCTCAATTACGATACTCCAGACAGAAAACAACCAGACATCTGTTACTGATCCATGAACAAATCCATAGGCGCCATGATGAAGGTTCGAACACATGAGCTGGGTGTTCCCGGCAAGCTCTAGTCGACTGTGCCACGACATGGTCAAAAAAATTGCAATCTGGGGTACAACTACACTCACTTGGATTCCCGAGGTTTCCACTGAAGCCAAACTAGGGTTTCACACATTTCTCCCCCATGCACTCTGGTTATGTCGTCCTGTAGTTCTACCTCTGACGCCCATCTTGCAATGCAGAGAGAAATCACATTATCGTGATATATCACGTGACATCCAGTCCTGTGGATGTGTTTATTGACGTATCACGATAATGTGATTACTGTGAACTGATTCCATGTTTACAGTTTAGTTATGGCATTAATTTGGCCATTGTTTCTATATCTTTCAATTGCCCTTTGTACCTTGTACACCCTTAATATACCTACCAGATTTTTCTTCTAATGTAATGAGGTCCAACTCTTCCTTCATAGCTTAGTCCCCTTAGCTCAAGAACCAGTTTTTTTTAAATACCTTTTCTAGTTTTGTGTTGAATTTCTTCAACCAGAGTTTGCATGCCATGGCAGCATACTTGTTTTATTTTTCTTTATTAACAAGCTTAGGTATACACAGCAATGTGCTGTTACCCAAGTCTGTATGTAAGATTACAGAGTAAATAAAAAACTAGCTATAATTTCATCTAATATTCCCATCTCATAGGATTGTTAGTAATACATTGATATATGCGGACTGGGAAAAGACAACATTAGTTAACGACCAAAACCCATGAACAGATAGTTTAGAGAACCGCAGCAGTAATGTGGAGGAAGAGGGTATTGTAGTACATAATAGCAGCAATATTGCAGAGCCAGGTAACATAAACGATGAGAGCAACAGTGAGACAGAGTGCATAAATGAAGGAATTGGGACGAAAAGCGGAGATGGCTCCAATAAAGAGGTAGACAAGACAGACACAGATATAAATACCTTGAAAAACGCAAAACCGGAACACATTTGCATATTCTACGCTAAAGGAATATGCAAATATGGAAAATTAGGAACAAAATGCCATTTTCTGCATCCTCGAAAATGCAGGAACATGTTGGCGAGGGGTACATGCCGTTTTGAAACAGGGTGTAGATACTTCCACCCCAAATTATGTCAATTTTCAATTAGGGACAAAAAATGATACAATCTTCAGTGTCCGGAATTCCACGTGAGAGGCCCGGATTCTTGGAACTCCATATTCATCAAGAACTGTAAAAAACCGCTATCACAGGCCCTTCACATTCTGTGGAGACAAAGCCTAGATTCTGGCGTTATTCCTGATATACTAAAAACAGCAGAGATAGCACCACTTCATAAAGGAGGAAATAAGGCAGAGGCAAAAAATTACAGACCGATAGCGTTAACATCGCACATCATAAAAATTTTTGAGAAAGTGCTAAGAAGTAAGCTCACAAAATACATGGAATCACAGCATCTCCATAACCCCGGACAACATGGTTTCAGAACAGAGCGCTCTAGCCTGTCGCAGTTGCTGGACCACTATAGGCAGGAGTAACAGGTAGGGCGCTCCAGTGGATAAGGGAGTACCTAAGCAATAGGAAACAGAGAGTTACAGTGAGGGGTGAGACCTCAGACTGGCGTGAAGTCACCAGTGGAGTCCCACAGGGCTCTGTACTTGGACCTATCCTGTTTCTGATATACGTAAACGATCTCCCAGAGGGTATAGACTCATTCCTCTCAATGTTTGCTGACGACGCCAAAATTATGAGAAGGATTAAGACAGACGAGGACAGCTTGAGACTTCAAGAAGACCTGGACAAGCTGCAGGAATGGTCGAACAAATGGCTCTTAGAGTTTAACCCAAGCAAATGTAATGTAATGAAGATAGGGGTAGGAAGCAGGAGACCAGATACAAGGTATCATTTGGGAGATGAAATACTTCAAGAGTCAGAGAGAGAGAAAGACCTGGGGGTTGATATCACGCCAGACCTGTCCCCTGAAGCTCATATCAAGAGGATAACATCAGCAGCATATGCCAGGTTGGCTAACATAAGAACGGCCTTTAGAAACTTGTGTAAGGAATCTTTCAGAACATTATATACCACATATGTCAGACCAATCCTGGAGTATGCGGCTCCAGCATGGAGTCCCTATCTAGTCAAGCATAAGACTAAACTGGAAAAGGTTCAAAGGTTTGCCACCAGACTAGTACCCGAGCTGAGAGGCATGAGCTACGAGGAGCGACTGCAGGAATTAAACCTCACTTCGTTGGAAGACAGAAGAGTTAGGGGGGACATGATCACCACATTCAAGATTCTCAGGGGAATCGACAGGGTTGATAAAGACAGGCTGTTTAACACAAGGGGCACACGCACTAGGGGACACAGGTGGAAGCTGAGTGCCCAAATGAGCCACAGAGATATTAGAAAGAACTTTTTTAGTGTCAGAGTGGTTGACAAATGGAATGCATTAGGAAGCGATGTGGTGGAGGCTGACTCCATACACAGTTTCAAATGTAGATATGATAGAGCCCATTAGGCTCAGGAAACTGTACACCTGTTGATTGACGGTTGAGAGGCGGGACCAAAGAGCCAGAGCTCAACCCCCGCAAGCACAACTAGGTGAGTACAACTAGGTGAGTACTATGATATGGCATTAGATGCTATGGAAGACAAACAAAACGCTGATGTAATTTACACAGATTTCGCAAAAGCTTTTGATAAATGTGACCATGGTGTTATTTCATATAAAATGCGCTCAAAAGGAATTACCGGAAAAATGGGCAGATGGATCTACAATTTCCTGACCAACAGAACCCAATGTGTAATAGTCAACAAAATAAAATCCAGCCCATCAACCGTTAAGAGCTCAGTCCCCCAGGGTACTGTGCTTGCTCCATTACTTTTTCTCATTCTCATATCGGACATAGACAAGAACACAACCTATAGCACTGTATTATCCTTTGCAGATGACACTAGGATCTTCATGAGAGTAGGCAACATAGAGGACACGGCAAACCTCCAGTCAGATGTAGATCAGGTCTTTCTATGGGCTACAGAAAATAATATGGTGTTTAACGAAGATAAGTTCCAGCTCATGCGCTATGGAAAAAATTAAAATATAAAAACGGAAACCACATACAAAACTCAGACAAATCATAACATAGAACGAAAAGGCAATGTAAAGGATCTGGGTGTACTCATGTCGGAAGACCTTACCTTTAAAGAACACAATAAAGTAGCCGTCACAACTGCAAGAAAAATGACAGGTTGGATAACAGGAACTTTTCACACCAGAGATGCTATACCGATGATGACACTTTTCAAAACGCTTGTGCTCTCTAGAGTGGAGAACTGCTGCACAATGACAGCCATTTTCACAGCTGGAGAAATTGCTGACCTGGAGAGCATGCAGAGGTCCTTTACTGCTAGAATCCACTCAGTAAAACATCTAAACTATTGGGACCGACTAAAGAGCCTAAATCTGTATTCCCTTGAGCGCAGGCGGGAGAGATACATAATAATTTACACGTGGAAAATATTAGAGGGGCTGGTCCCAAACCTGCACACAGAAATAACATCACATGAGACCAAAAGACATGGCAGGATGTGCAGAATACCCCCGTTGAAAAGCAGAGGTGCAACTGGTACTCTGAGAGAGAACTCTATCAACATCAGGGGCCCGAGACTGTTCAACACGCTCCCGCTACACATAAGGGGCATAACTGACAAACCCCTCACAGTGTTCAAGAGAGAACTGGATAAGCACCTCCAAAGGATACCTGATCAACCAGGCTGTGACTCATACGTCAGGCTGCGAGCAGCCGCGTCTAACAGCCTGGTTGATCAATCCAGCAACCAGGAGGCCTGGTCGATGACCAGACCGCGGGGACGCTAAGCCCCGGAAGCACCTCAAGGTATCCTCAAGGTATGGAATCAGGAGAGAAAATACCTGCCTCCACAAAAAATATATATTTTTTTTTTCAAAATAACAACTGATTTTCATAAGAGCTAAGCACTGAATCACTGAAATATAATTATTTTTTACCGGTTTCTAAAATGTTCAGTTTGAATAATGTTTATTTTTATTGTAACAAGCATAGATACATACAGCAATGTGCTGCTACCCAATTGTGTATGATATGTTATACAGTATAGATAGATACAAAAATCAGCTACCAGCTCAAACCAACATACCCCACCTCACAGGAAGGTCAATCATACACGGAATTAGGAGAGAAATGTAAGGCTGATCTATTAGCTTCCACTAGCAAAATTTGGGTCATACTGATGACGAGATCTCACAAAGCACGTATACTGGTTTAAAGGGACATTTATAAAACAATTTTAAGAATTATCAGAAGTTTGGTAATATGTCTTACATTGGCATTGTTATTATGTTGAGAGCGCTTTTTTTTTTTTTTTTTTTTTTTTAGATCTACATTATTTTAAAAGTGGGAAGTTGCCTTCTCTTAATTGTATATAGTATTCGAGGCTGCCTTTCTTGAATTCCTGTTTTCATAACTGTGTTGATGATGATTAATAATAATAATGTTTATTCAGGTAAAAATTCATACATTGAAAATGAGTTAAACAGAATGTTGGATTTCTTGACAGGGTTAGTATATCCTATGCCTAAAGGCACTAATGTACACAGTGTTTCGGGCATGTTAAGGGAGCCGGTCGGCCGAGCGGACAGCACGCGGGACTTGTGATCCTGCGGTCCTGGGTTCAATCCCAGGCGCTGGCGAGAAGCAATGGGCAGAGTTTCTTTCGCCCTATGCCCCTGTTACCTAGCAGTAAAATAGGTACCTGGGTGCTTCCTGGGGGTGGAGGCCTGGTCAAGGACCGGGCCGCGGGGACACTAAAGCCCCAAAATCATCTCAAGAAGATGATGTAGGAAAAATATTTAGACTATAACTTAAAACTAATTGAGATCAAATTCGTAAATTTAATTGAAAAAGGGTAAACAAATAAGTGATAAGAATTACATGATGGATGGAACAGCATAATTTGAAACAGATGAGCAGAAGTATATTTACTTATATAAACACACGACTAAATTTGTTATGTTTATACATGGTGGATATCAACAGTTATATAAGTTGGTCAATAATCAATATTGTTTGAAAATATCAAGACACGGGTTGACATTTAGGGAGTAAGGTAGGTTACATAGTTTATTAGGTAGTACTTTTATCTTAATCTGGTCGATTATCCATAATCTGGATTTCATCTTAAACTGGTAGAGAGGGGGACAGATTTTGACGTGATTGGGAAGATCATTCCGTGTTCTGGGTCCCCTTTATTTGTGGAGAATTTCTAATTAGGTTAACTTGCACTCTTAAAATATCAAATAGGTAATTGTTTTCAGTGTGGTTACCTTGCAACGATTCCGGAGCTTAGCGTCCATTCGGCCCGGTCCTCGACCAAGCCACCTGGTTGCTAGACTGGTCAACCCAGGCTGTTTGACGCGGCTGCTCGCAGCTTGACGTATAAATCACAGCCTAGTTGATCAGGTATCTTTTGGAGGGGTCTATCAAGTACTCTTGAACACTTTGAGGGGTCGGTCATTTATACCCATTGTGTAGTAGAAGCGTTGTTGAACAGTCTCGGGCTTCTGATGTTGATGCGAGTTCTTTCGGAGTACCTATTGAACCTCTGCTTTTCAATGTGGGTATTCTGCACATTCTGCCATTCCCTCTGGTCTTATTTGGTGTTATTTCTGTGTGCTGGTTTGGGACCAACCCCTTTAGAATTTTCCACGTGTAGATTATTAAGTATCTCTCCTGCCTGCTCTCAAGAGAATACAGATTTAGATCTTTTAGTAGTTCCCAATAGTTTAGATGTTTTACCGAGTGGATTCTCACAGTAAAGGATATCTTCACACTCTCCAGGTTAGCTGTTTCACCAGCTTTGAAAGGGGCGGTCATTGTGTAACAGTATTCCACTCTAGAGAGCACTACCCAGCAAACACGAAACATGATGAAAACTTTCATATAGGTGTTCCAATAGGTGTACGAATAATTTGCATTGAGAATGTTGCAGGAGAGCATTTGAGAAACTTTTAATCCAAAAATCCAAAAACATAGGTTTTATAATGATTTTTCTAGAACTATTTTGTTCCTAATGTATTACAAATAGTTTTTACATGGTTAAATGTAAAATTTATGTTTTTTTTTTAATTCATTAATAAATTGTGAATGATATTTAATAGCTGTATGAAACCTTCAAAATACATTGTTATTCTATGATCAGATCAAATTAGTTTTCATAATTTTGCTAAAAATCGCTCTTTTAAAACAATTTGACTATGTATTCCACTAAACACTAATATCATTTTTATATATATAATTTATGTATTATTCCCAAAAATAATTTATATAAATTGTAAATGTTGCTTTATTAAGGTGTGAAACATTCTTAAAACTTTTTGTTGTTTTATAAATTGACATGTTCCTATCAACTGTCTCAAGTGAACAGTTTATCAAACAAGAAGATTAATATTCGGTGCTGGTAGGTGACAGCTGGGTGTGGCTGCTAGCTGAGTGTGGGTGCCATCCATACGCCCACCCCCTACCACCACCACCCACACTACCCTGTACAATCACCACCCACACTACCCTGTACAATCATCACCCACACTACCCTGTACAATCACCACCCACACTACCCTGTACAATCACCACCTACACGATCCTATACAATCACTACCCACACAACCCTGAACAATCACCACCTTGTACAATCACCACCCTGTACAATCACCACCCAGTATAATCACCACCCACACTTCCCCATACAGTCACCACCTACACCACCCTGTACAATCGCCACTTACACCACCCTGTCCATCACCACCTACACTCTTCCCCTTACAATCACCACCCACACCCACATTTTGAAATTTGTGTAAGGAATCTTTCAGAACCCTGTATACCACTTATGTAAGACCAATCCTGGAGTATGCAGCTCCAGCCTGGAGTCCATACCTAGTTAAACACAAGACAAAGTTAGAGAAGATTCAGCGGTATGCCACCAGGCTCGTCCCGGAACTGAGAGGATTGAGCTACGAGGAAAGGCTAAAGGAGCTGAACCTCACATCCCTGGAAAACAGAAGAGTAAGGGGAGACATGATAACCACCTACAAAATTCTCAGGGGAATTGACAGGGCGGACAAAGAGAAACTCTTCACCACGGGTGGGACACGAACAAGGGGACACAGGTGGAAACTTAGTACCCAGATGAGCCACAGAGACGTTAGAAAGAATTTTTTCAGTGTCAGAGTAGTTAATAAATGGAATGCATTAGGCAGTGATGTGGTGGAGGCTGACTCCATACACAGTTTCAAGTGTAGATATGATAGAGCCCAGTAGGCTCAGGAATCTGTACACCTGTTGATTGACAGTTGAGAGGCGGGACCAAAGAGCCAAAGCTCAACCCCCGCAAGCACAATTAGGTGAGTACAATTAGGTGAGTACCTACACTCTTCCCCTTACAATCACCACCCACACCACATAGTACAATCACCACCCACACAACCCTGTACAATCGCCACTTACACCACCCTGTCCATCACCACCTACACTCTTCCCCTTACAATCACCACCCACACCCACATAGTACAATCACCACCCACACAACCCTGTACAATCACCACCCACACAACCTGTTGGAAATAACCAACAGTTTTATACATCTTTGTATTTTATACAAACTTTGTATTAACCACAAGTAGTTACTAAAATTACTAACTTGTTGATTTAATCATCATGATTTATTTTAAACATGTTGCCAGATTCTTCCTAGTCAGAGTGACGACGCGAGGAACGACAGGCAGAAACATGATTTCTCTCCACATTTAGTTGGATTTATAACAGTCCAGGTTATCATTTCCTTTACTAAAAATTGTTACTTACTAATAAGTTTAATTTCGTAGTATACTACTACTTGCTGGAACTCCTTTATTTACTTGATATTAAACATTCTAGAGGAAATTATTTTAATGTAAATGATTTCACCTTAATTTCCTCGATTAGCTGCCCAACTTTAATAAGTCAATTTATGTTACGCAAAATTCTATTTTATCACAGAAGAATTTAATGTGATATTAATACTCGTCTTCCTTCCTTAGCTAATTAAGATATATATATATATATATATATATATATATATATATATATATATATATATATATATATATATATATATATATATATATATATAGGGGGGTACCACCTCTGGTGCAATTATAGGGACCCACAGCCTCAGAGAAGGGAACACAGAGCATTCAGGGAAAAACTTGCCATTTAACTCTGAATACATGAGGGTGTTCGCTTCTCCTACCACCCCCCTTTTTTATGGTGTACACTTTATTAAGCAAGGTTATACAGTTACATATCTGATTGTATACAAAAAATGAGCATTAAGAGGACACAAAAATAGTTCGCTTCCTAGAGGCTGTAGATTTCCTCGAACTCCTCCGACGTTGGGCAGGAACCGAGGATGCAGCGAGCATTCCCCCTCTGGATCGCGACACTGAGGCGCTGAAAGAGAAAACTTGCCGCTGTAGGGTCTCTTGTGGTGTCAATGAGCTTGGAACCAAGATCCTTTAGAAACCTTCTTGCACTCTCTCCCCATGGGCCTAGGGTCTCAGACCCTATTGGAACGAAGTTGTACCGATGATCTAATTGCCTATACTTGGCTGACTTGTCTCTTTCTCTGTGTGTCGCCGCAGCTCCTGCTGTGCCGACAGAGAGGTTGATGTATGTGGCTGCCAGGGTGGATACGCAAGTATAGTCCCATGCCAACTGTCTGCCATCCTTCCACGGACGCAGTGTGATTCCGTCTGGTCGGCCGGCAAAGCTAACAGAGTCACGGTTCAGAAGGTTGCGGGGCTCTCTCTCCGCTGGACACTGGGCAGAGGCAAGGCTTCTTTTAATGATGTCGTTTACTTCGTCGTGTCTAGTGTGCCAACCACCAGATTTTCCACAGTGCAGGCCATGCAATCCATATTCGTCAGCATCTGCCTCGCCGCAAATACACCTATGAACAGTGTGGATAGGGGCAGCAAGACGGAGAGCGACTGCAATACGGAGCTCCTGCGGATCAAGATGTGTGCCTGTCGCAGACATAGGGACTGCCAAAAGGAAGTCCCCTGCATGGGGAGCCTGCACAGCTGTGAGGCGTGCACGATCACTGGGGGTTGTTGCTGCCTCCAGCAAAGCTGTGGCTTCTTTGTCTGCAATGGGGCTGTCCCAACTGGATTGTTTCTTGGCTTTCGGCATGGCTGGTCTGAGTGCTGGGTCTGCCATGGCACCCCATTTCGTGTCGCATTCCGTGTAGTGGGGGTCCTGTATCCCCGCTACATCACTGAGAGTGTCAGGTAGAATTTCCTTAACCAGGTCATCTGATGCTGAGGAGGAAGACAGGAAGGCTGGGACAGCAATTTGGGTGGCGGTGCGGACACCCAAGCCACCGAGCCTAACAGGAAGAGTGGCTTGTTTCCACTGGCACTCGTTGAGGGAGAGATTAACAACTTTCTCCAGCATGGTCTTCAGTAAGAAGTCATACTCTTCAAGCTTTCGGTTGTCGTAAGATGGAAAGTAGGTTAGCCTCGGAAGGGATAGGCATTTGGTGAGGAGATAAAAAGCATCGTGGGCATCGATGTCACCTATTCTGTCTTCCATCCTCCTAAGGTCTGCGATTTTCTTGTCAAGGATCTCCTCAATGGCATTAGACCCGAGGGGGGCTCCAAGGAGGGTGCTGTTCTCGGCCCTAATGACATGGGCTCCAGGCAAGGCAGACCTTATTCTAGCTACGATGTCTGGGTTGGAGGAGACTACTTCACACTTGGAAGGGTTCAGGACAAGACCCAGGCTTACTTCTTGCTCCCTTATTTTCCTGATGTCTGCCAAGAGGTCGTCTACGGTGCCAGCTATAGTGCCATCATCCAAAAACCAGATGTTGAACTCGCTGGACAAGCTTTCGGTGATTTCTTTTAAGACTAAGCAGAAAAGAAGGGGAGCAAGAGGATCACCTTGCTGAACACCTTCACATGATCTGATTTCATGTTCACCAAAGAGCAGTTTTGACTCACCACTGTAGCACGATAGTATGAACGGGTAGAGGGGCCGGAAATGGCGATGTACGGCACAAAGTACTGCATCTCTTCTGACCATGTTGAAGGCATTCTTAAAATCCAGTTTGAGCAGGGCCTTTTCATCAGAAATGTTGGTGATGTATGCTCGTGCTGCATGGGCAGCCGCTTCACAGCCTTGGGGGATTCCAAATCCTAGCTGGATTGGTTTCAGTAATTCAGCCGCTTACTGGCTGACAATATATCCATTTATGCTCGAGATGTCTATCGAGATCTTCGCATGCGCAATCGGGAGGAGGAGGAAGACAAGAGAACGTCACCAGCCACGGCACGACTCGGACGCCATTGACAGCGTGCAGCAGAGCTACGATTCGACTGTACTTATTTTGCTTCCCCGACCAGTAGAGCGGTGCCACCTTATCTGGCACATTATAGCCGTGTCCCAGACTAGTATATCTGCAATTCCATAGCCAACGCCTTTCAAGCAGCAGCTGGAGGCCGAAGGATTGCTCAGTTCTCTACATCGACGGACACACGGCTCGGCAACTATTATTACCTTTTTGTTACCATGTGGCCACAGTTAACATTTAGGCTAATTGTCGTTAGGCCGTATATAAATTAACAAAATCCCGTACGTGTCTTTAGCAGTTTTACAAGCTAAATATGCAATTATATTCATTATTTCTGCAGAAGAAATTTACAGTGCTTGAATATAAATTGCACATATATTGGCAGAAGATTTCTACAGTTATCATAATGTAGGATATATTTGTAGTTACATATTATGTAGAAGATTTCTACAATGTAATTGCCTTCCAGTTCCAAGTCGATGTCAACCTAGGTGATAGGCTTTCCCACCTTCACTTGCAACAATTTGCCCATTGCAACACGTCGTCGGTGGAGCGTGGCAACCGTTTATACCTCTCTAGATTTACAGCTAAGCTGTCCCTTTTTTATCTGTAGTAACAACTCTGTAGTTACAGTAGTGATCTCACAAAGAGATAAATTACATTAACCCTTTGATTTATATCCACCGTACTATTCTATCCAGTAGTATATTGAGGTGCATTTACCTCCAATTAATATTATATAATCAACCTTATTTACTTTCATAATTTATTTACTCTGGTGAAGAACCAGCACCAGAATAATGCAAAGATGTATTAATCTTTTAGCATGTAACCCCCCAATTTTGTTCATATTAATTTGACTCCATTTATATAAGAAATACAGTTTCACTAAGATCCATAGGACACTAGTTCTTGGGATCAGTTTAATCCTTTGTCTCATTTTGTTTTCCACTTTTTCTCAAAGTGGTGGTCCTTCATAACTATCGAAGTATTTATTTAATTACAAGTTATTGGAGTCAGGGTTTTCCCCCACAAAATTTTGCTCCTTCGAACCAGATCAGTCAGAGCTAATATTAAAATCTATACCGGTTCTCAGAGCCCAAAACAAAATTTTGGTCCTGTCGAACTGGATAAATCCATCTACTAGATAGATAGCTGAGAATTTAAGCTATCCTATACATTAACATAACCATTAACACTATTTATCATGTGTTATTATTCTTAGGCTATTTACCAATATATCCATTATTTACGGCTGTCAGCAGAATTCCCATATTACAGTTTAAAAACCACTAATTATTATCAACATCTCTATTAATACTTATGTATAAAGTAGCCTTAGTGGGACATAGCCAATTGCCCACAACCCTTAGCCCTATACCTCACACCGAGGTGAGAATCTTTAGTCACCTGGAGCAACTGCTCACAATTTTTACAACAATCCAATATTAACAGCTGTATTAGAATAGCCTCACCATTTAACTATAATTTATTAATCACCACAAACGGGTGTGACTAGTAAGTCAAACTTAGTTATATGTTTATAATTTTTCACTTGTATTTCTAAGGACAAATATATATATCAAAACAAAAAATCCCAAAAACATAGCACCATATATCTGTATTACTGCACAATTGCATATATGCCAACCACTGACGAGGTAGGATATTTAGACTGTAATTGTACTAATGTTTGTACAAATGCAGCCTAAACCATTTAGTCATTCCTAGGTAGGAATTATTTAGCGAGTACTGTACTAGACAGTGCTGGTGTACATACATATTATTTAGATTGTGTTGACCCTGATTTAGGGTGGGTCATTTGTGCATTTAACATATTATTTCGTGTTAATATTATTATTATTATTATTTTTTTGGAGTACTGCCGAATGTTCACTGTTGGATCGAATGGTGATAATTGACAAGCTAGCCGGACGAAAGTTCAATAGTGGCATTCGAGTACTACTCAAAATATTAGCTATCCATTGTTAGGTAGGTAAATTAACCTCTAAATGAGGTAGTATAGTGTATTCAAATACTTTAGGCTATTATATTGATATTGAGCTCCATTGAATGAGCCAATATCCCAGTTACATCAGTAACCACTATTTACTATCAGATCATTCCTTACCCAGCAAGATTGAAGTGGCTGACAAAAAGAAAAAGACCCTTACCGGTCTGAAAGGTCACTTGACCAGACAGATTCAAGTGTCAAAATCTGTCACAACAGTCACCTGTTGACTACATTGAATTAGATGACTTCCTTCAAATTGCCGAAAGTAAATTCAAGCATATTAAACAACGTATGAATCTGTACTTGACAGAACTTTACCAAACCTCAACAAGTGAAACTGAACTTGAGGACATTGTAAATAATTTAGCCCAGTACGAAGATGATGTACAGGCTAAACTTCAACCCTTCAAAAAGCAGATTGCTGAAAACAAATTAACAGCCTCTACTGCACATCCAGATCCTGATGTCAAGTTACCTCAGATCAGTATACAACATTATGGAGTCAGAGGTCACTCCCTGCAGTACATTAAGTCTTACCTTACTGACAGGCTCCAGTATGTTTCTGTGAATAATTCAATTTCTCCCACCCTACCCATCAACATTGGTGTTACCCAGGGCAGCATGTTTGGCCCTCTCCTCTTTCTCATCTACAGTAATGACCTTCCAAATGCCTCCCAACATCTCAAACCAATTCTATTTGCTGATGATACGACCTTCATATACTCCAGTCCTGACCCCCTTGCTCTAAATGTAACAGTGAATACTGAGCTAAATAAAGTCCATGGGTAACTGCCAACAAACTCACCCTCAATATTGACAAAACTTTCTATATTTTGTTTGGCAATAAATCCTCAAATCAAATAAATCTCAGGATAAACAATACCCAAATTTGTAACAAAGTAGATGGCAAATTCCTTGGCGTTCTCATTGACCGGAAGCTGAATTTCCAGGGACACATTCTTAATATAAAAAAAAATCGAAAACTGTTGGCATTCTTTCTAAGATCAGATATGTACCTCGCCCTGCCCTGGTGACACACTATTATTCTCTCATCTATCCTTATCCTAAATATGGTATTTGTGCTTGGGGTTCTAGTACCCAAAATCATTTACGTCCTCTAATTACTCAACACAAAGCTGCTATTAGAACAATATCTCACTATGTCTGGGGCCAGACATCACTCTGTACCCTTACTCAAATCTCTGAATATGTTAGATATTAAGTCCCTGCACATCCTCTCATGTGTATTTTATATATATATATATATATATATATATATATATATATATATATATATATATATATATATCTATATATATATATATATATAGATATATACGCTGAACTGTAATGTCAGTCCTGACCTTAAAAGCTTCCTAGAAGGTTGTAACAGATCCCATGAGCACCACACCAGAAACAAATACCTATTTGATATTCCAAGAGTACAACTTAGTCAAACTAGAAATGCTTTACAAATCAAGGGACCTCGAATGTGGAATGACCTTCCCAATTATGTTAAAGACTGTACCTCTCCCAACTAGTTTAAGATAAAAACTAAGTACTACCTAATTAACTCGATGTAACCTACCTCACCCCCAAAATGTCAACCCATGTCTTTTATTTTAAAGAATGCTGTTTTGTTGACCAAATTGTAGTTTTGTTTTTTTCTGCCATGTTTCCCCCCCCCCTTTTTTCCATTCTTTTCTTATTTTTTTATCATCACAATTTATACTTTAATCTCAATTAGTATTAAGTTTTAGTCTGTGTTTTTTTCCTGCCCGAAACGCTTTGCGTAATAGTGGCTTTAGGCATTGTATGTACTAGCTCTGTCTATAAATCCATCAACTTTTGTATCTTACCTTGTATGTATGTACCTTACATGATTAAAACTTTATTTATTTATAGTATACCCGCATTCTCTGGTAACGAGAATGACAGCTGGGATATTTTCTGGAGTAAATTCGTGGATGCAGTAGACTTTAAAACTAACATCCCTAAAACAACCAAGTTCACTTATATACGAGGCTTGTTATGAAATGAAGCCTTGAAGGTAATCTCTAACATAACACTGACCAGAGATGGTTACGACCAAGCTGTTCAATTGCTTAAGAGCAACTACGATAACAAGGAAAGGACTATTACTATCTTAGTCCAAAAATTGCTGGATTTACCATCTGCTAATAATTCTACAGATTCTCTCCAAACTTTCAGACTAGAACTAGTCTCTACTCAAGGCCTTAAGCCTTAAAGTCCACATTCAGACTGCTGAATGGATGACAAAAGTAGTTGTAAGGCGCAAATTACCGAGAGAAACTTTAGATAAATTGTGTACTATGTACAATAAAATCTCTCTGACCATGAATGAAATCACAGAAGGTTTACATACCCTAGTCGAAAGACAAAAAGCCAACCAAGATGGGAAGTGTGTTTCAAACTTCTCTACTGACTCTCATCATAAACCCCAACGTACTGCAACTACTGTAGTAAAACCAGATTTCAATAAATAATCTCCGAAATGGAAATCTGGAAATGTAGGTACATACACAGTAAACCCTTCAAACCTCATAGTGTGCACCACTCCTACGACTTCTCCTACAGTAAAGAAGTCTTTGTTCTGCAATAATGATCATTTTACTTATAGTGTAGTACTTATCCAGACCATAACACCCGAATTCATCGTTTGCAAGAGTTACACAGATGCACAAAAGTGCACGGGTCCTCATGACCCCAATAGCTGTACTGTCTCCTTGAGTATGTGCAACAAGTGCCACAAGGGTACACCATTATTCCTTGTGTGGTAGTGACCCCCTCACTGTCTGGCTCATTGTCGATGTGAGGGGGCTTGGTGGGCAGCTGCCGGAGTGTGTTGCTCCATGGGTCAGTCCTCTGTCCTTTTGCAGCCTTATGCTCCTGCTGCTGCCTTTACCAATTTTGCCAGACCCTTTTCCTCGTGTTTCATTTTTCTCCCCCCCCCCTCTTCTCCTATCAAATTGTCATTTCCTGCTGACCTTTTGCCTGTTTTGATTATTCTTTCGACCTTCTTTGTTTTGACGCCTGGGTGTTTGAGGAGGCATACTCTTGCACCCGTAGAACTGTAGTACCCAACGTCTCGAGCAAGGGGACCCTTTTATTGCCAATCCTCCTTTCGTCACTGAATCCGCTCTCGATGGACTCACGGTTCTTAAAGTGGCGTTTGTGAGGCGTATACTCACGACGCACCCCTGGGGGGCCCCGGCAAAATCGGCGATAGCTTCTTGTTGGTGTCCTGCCTCTAATCGTGGTTCCATGGTGGGTGTGGGGGCACATTCGTGAATGAAAGTTTTTCCCTCGTTTTCATGGCTGATAATGTTTCCTTTGTATTTTCTCAGGCTCGTGTGGTGGGCGACCAAGCCCCCGAGTCGAACTGTGTTGGAAAACCAGGCCCTGTAGCCCCTGCTGCATTGGGCCCCGACGACCTGACTACTCCCCTCAGCTCCCCTCCCTCCTCTGCGGTAGGGTCGAGTCCCCAGCCCCCAGTGGTGACCACCTCGTCCCCTGGCACGGCTTCGTCTCTCATTGTGACTACTGGGCCTTTTGCCCCATGAACTCCATGGTACTCAACGCCGTTCCCGCCACGGCCGCACTCGCACGATCCGTTCCCGTAATACTACTTACAACGCCTTGTTTGGTCCTGCTACGTGGGCTAAATACTTTGATCTCCACCATCTGGATTATACTCCTCCTGACGATTTCTCCTTCCATAAACACCTTGTTGATTCCGTAGATGCCTCTGTTACTTTTAACTCAACCAGTTACGGTACGCATGTCGTCGCTGCTCCTTCTCAGGATGCAGCTACTTGCTTAGCCGCTTTGTCCTGCATTGGAGAGACCCCTGTTCGGGTCTCCAAAAACGCTCGGTTAAATGCCAGTGTTGGCACTGTTCTCTTCCCACACCATGTTGCAACTGGTGTTCGGCACCTCAAAGATTGCCAAGAGGATATTAAAGATATCCTCGAAGCCCAAGGCCATTCTGTTCTCCAGGTGGACACGTTTTTCTCGACCCCCACTTGGTCGTCGCCGTCAGCCCCTTCGAGTTGTAATAATCACCTTTGATAGTAGGACCCTTCCGCCCTCTATTATTCTTGCTGGTGCCAGGTGCTCCGTTCAGGAGTACATTCCCTCTCCTAGACTTTGCAATAAGTGTTGGAAGTTCGGGCACGGTGTCCACAAATGCACCAGTACTGTGTATCTATGCCCCAAGTGTGGAGACGATAGTCATTCTAAGTCCGAGTGCACTTCTCCCCAGGCTCGCTGCCTCAATTGCGGTGAGGCCCACACTACCTTCTCACGCTTGTGTGTACACTACAAAGTCGAAGAAGCCGTCCTCAACTTGAAGCACCGTGATCGTCTGTCTTTTCCTGAAGCGAGACGCCAAGTTCGTTGTCTCACCCCTTTCGCGGGCGTATCCTATGTTCGCGTTTTGCGTTCTACCTCTCCTCGTCCTTTCCACCTTCCTCAGTCTCACAACCGTTTCCAGGCCTTAAACCCGTCCACACCCACCACCTCCTCCCCTATTCCTTTGCCTCCTGTCCAGATGGTCTCCCTCCTGGTTCTCCATCTGGGGTTTCCCCCCTTCCTATCCAGTCCACCATATCTCCTTTGTCTTCTTCCCCATCTCCCCCCAATCTTTCTTCCCGACCCTCTCCCCATCTCTCTTGACCCTCCATGCCACCGGTCTGTCCAAGCTGATATCCATCATCCTCCTGGCATCTTCGTGTTATTCGCTCCCGCTCCGGCTCCTGTTCTAGTGCTGAGACCAGTGAGTCTGTCACCCGGTACGTTGTTACTGGAACGCCTGTCTCTTTGTGTCAGAAACGTAAGCCTGGCTCCTCTCCTTCTTCCTCTCCAACGGGTAAGAAGGCTTCGCTCTCTTCCTCACCCCCTCCCTCTGACTCTGCCACTACATCCCCTCCCATTTCAGTGGTCGAACCCCCTGTCCCAGATATGGAGGTTTCTTTCGCCCCCGATTCCCTCTCGTTGCTGCCCTTGCTGAGGCGCACTCCCTGCTTCTGCCACCCCCCCCCCCCCTCCTCCAGCTGTCCTTGCCTGCCCTCTCAGTTGTCTCCTCCCCCTCCGGGCCCCGTCAGTCCGCCTCTGTCTGTCCTCTTGCTCTTGCTCCCTTCCCTTTATCCTTACTAATTTACCCATGCCCCCTAACCCTGATTTTGCCGATCCCGATCCTGACCCTGATCCTGAGATTCTTTAACTGTGTTCTTCTGTACCTTAATTTCTTTTTTTGTTCTCTGTTATTCAGTGGATATTATCTATTATTCAGTGGAATATTCATGGATTTTATGCTAACTTCCATGAACTCCAACTTCTAATTACACAGTTTTCACCGCTTGTGTTTGACTCCAGGAACCCATGCTTGGTGCTCGTCCTGTTCACTTTCGTGGTTATTCCTTTCTTTCTCTCCCCCTAGCTCTTGCTGGGACCTGTAACTCTACTGCTCTCTTAATTCGATCCGATATCCCTTCGTCCCCCCTACTTCTTCCCGTCACCTATCCATTGTCTGCTACCCGTGTTTTTGTGGGTAAATGGTATACAGTCTGTTCCATTAATCTCCTCCAAAATGTCCTGCTTTCCCTTAATGATCTTAAGCACCTCCTGGACTCCTTGCCAGAGCCGGTGCTCCTTTTGGGTGATTTCAACTGTCGACATTCCCTTTGGGTGATGTCCTGACAAACACCCGAGGCCATCTTCTCGAACTGTTCGTCTCTCGCTTCTTCTCTCTGTCTTCTGAATTCTGGTGAGCTCACTCATGTGGCCTCTCAAACTCACACCCTTTCCTGTCTTGATCTTCTCTCTGCTCGTCGTCCCTTTACTTAGATTTCACGTGGCAGGTTCTTGATGACCTCCATGACA